>CM050164.1:64537135-64659635 GCA_027410445.1 Discoglossus pictus | reverse complement strand
CCTAACCCACACCCTAACAGTTCACCTAAACATTGATTTTTTTGATATGGCACTGGAATATCGGCAGCGCCATCTAGTGGATGCTCACCGCCACTGCTCCTGCCTTGTGCTGCGCCAGCATGCGCCAGCATAACAGGATAGAACCGAAATCTGCAAGTTCAGGTAGTGAAGGTTTAGTCTCTGAATATCAGAAAGGGATGGGATCCTTATAACTAAATACAGGCGAGAGAGCGACAGAAGAGCCAGAGAGCGACAGGAGAGAGAGAGAGCGACAGGAGAGAGAGAGTACTGTGTACAGCATGCATTGTACAAGATGGCATTACAGGGTAGGCTGAGCTCTGTGTACATGCCACCCTTGAGCCCTTCATTTGCATATAGAGGTGCACTGAGATACTTGACCATATCTTTTAAATTACTTACAATTCTATAGAAAGTAAAAATCAAACTTGGTGACTAACAGCTTACTTAGGTGACTGCAAATGTATTAAATATACTTTGAAAACTCTAATTTGTCATCTTTATTATTCAAATCAATCCACATTCATTAAAAAAGTCCACGGTTCATATGTTCACACTTATCCAATATCCCAACTTAGGCAAAGGGATAGTAGTAGATGAGGCCTGTGACCTTGGTGGGTCCTCCTACCTGGAAGGCTCTCTAACAGCAGCCCCACATCTGGCTAAAGCCACTACCAAAGATAGAAGGAAAAAGAAAATCCCTCAATATAGAGAGTAGAAATAATGATATAGCTTCAAATCCCTGTGCCGATATAAATTACAATATGTAAATTGGACCACGCATATCTAAATCCACTAAGTACAATAAAATCTAATTGGCACTATATCATGTCATTTCTTCTAAAAACTTTTACATATATTTGATCCTCTTATAGGCTGTAACAGCAGAAAAAATAATTAAACTCATCAATTCATGTGCCCACTTGGGGAACCTCATAAGTGACCCATAGTTCCAGTATTATAGTTGGGGAACCCTTTCCAAGAATAAAACCTAACAGCCGTTTCGCTAGGGATATAGCTTGATTTGAATAGTGTTGGGGTTAAATACAAATATTACTATCCTCTAAATAATAGCATATATTTAACCCCAACAGTAATAAAGGTGACAAATTAGAGTTTTCTATTACATTTATTAAATGTTGTAGTTACTGAAAATTCACCTAGGGGGCTTGTATATAAATGTGGTTAATGCCTCTATTACAACTACCGTATTTTTCGCCGTATAAGACGCACTTTTTCTTCCCCAAAACTGGGGATCCTTTAGATCTCCACTCCTGATCCCCCCCCCCCATTGGCGCTTCCTACGGCACCAGCAGCATGCCTCTGAACTGCATCTCGTCTGCCGGTGCATCTTAGTGACTTCACACACGCGACGCAAGGGAAGGCTGCAGTACAGGAGGAGTGCTGGTAGGAAGCGATGGGGTGAGATCAAGATGGGCCAAGGGATGATCATGGATGGGCAGAGGGGAGAAGAAAGAGAAGAAAGGGGAGGATCAAGAGGGGCATGGGGGATCAGGAGGGTCAAGAGCTCCTGGAGGCTCCCAAATGCTCCAAAATGTGTGTGTGTGGTGTGTGTATGTGTATGTGTGTATGTATATATATATATATATATATATATATATATATTTGTGTGTGATGTAGGTGTGTATACAGTATGTGTGTGAAGTGTATTTGTGTTTGATTCAGAATATTTTTTTCTTGTTTTCCTCCTCTAAAAACTAGGTGCGTCTTATGTGCAGGTGCGTCTTATATGGCGAAAAATACGGTAAGTTGTTTGTAGCATGATGGAATCCCTTTACAGTACATTTTTTACATCGTATTTCTAATATATGTTTAAAAGAACTGTAGGTTTACTCTGAAGCCAAAATATTTTAGCATTCCAGCTATATTTTAAAAACCATTAGTACGATAATTTAATGGAATGTAATAATACTTTTCTTGCGCAATGGCATTCTTCCTCCTCGCTTTTCCTGTATAATTGATCCTAAAATGCTCCTTCTTCACTCTTCTTCTTCCAAGTTGCAATTCACATTTAGTATAGGATGCATTACTTAATGCAGAAAACGCAACACATGTCATGACCTTCAAGACTATGTACACCTCTACTCCTAATAGTGCATATACTCCAGTTTTGTATCTACACATGAATGGCTCCTAACCAGTACATTCAGTTCTAGAACGTCTACCTCTCAAGCACTGAATGTTCCTATTCAAATTTGGACAAGAATGAGCTAATGCAAAAATCTAAATATTTTTGTCAGACACAGTACAATGTATTGAAATAAAAAAAAACATCTTGAAAAGCCTAAATTTAGTTTAAGGCAGATTACTACAAATGAACTCTGCACCAAGGGAAGTAGATCAATATGCCACATAAAGAATGGAGAAAATAAAGAAAAAAATAAATGTTGGTTCTATAGCAAAATGTTACGTCCCAAATAATTCATTTCCCCAAGCAGCAGTACAATGAAGATCAAAAGGTGTTTTCAGAGAAATACTGTACATGTATTAGTGATTTGGTAATAATTCTAGTTATTTTGCATTTCATATTTTTTTGTTGTAACAATAGAAAACAGCAAGTCACAATATTTTACAATATTTTCTTGAATACATGAAAGAATATGCCATGAAACACAAAATCTCTCATTCTAAACCAACATATCATGCAACCTATATATAAGTTCATTAGCATTATATACTGTATATCCCTCAACACAGCTCCACTCTGCCTTACAAAATCATTTCATTTTGTCTAGCCAATCATAACCAATAAAACTGGGTACACCCAAATATCATAGTATCTTATGAGAATAAAGGTGATTCTGTATTGCATGGTAAAGACTGCAAAGATATAACTTTGTTGCAGGAAAAACAGTAAGATTGATAAACTCCAAGATACTGAATTTGTGGGATGTAACTGCCCCTGTTAGACTAATATAGTACCCTGAGGATATACATATGCTAAGGGGTGATACATTTTAACCAATAACTATGAACAGATCCAGATTCCCAGGGCCAAATGTATGCAGTTAAATAGTAATATTTAGTAAGTATGGGCCAATTGTATTTATTAGCATACTTTCCAGAACTGAAGTAATTGGATTTTCAGCATTTAAGACAGTTAAGACATTGATTTTGTGGACCTTTCCTGTTGGCTGGCCGTGCACATTATGCGCAGTGGTGGCCATTGGCCACTCTGTGGTGTGGAAGCTTTTTTTGATAATTTCTTAAGGCTAGGTGTTAGGGTGAGGGGTGATAGGGTTAGGTGTATGGATGAGGGGTGTTAGGTGTTAAGGTGAGGGGTTTTAGGATAAGGTGTTTGAATGAGGGGTGTTAGGGTTAGGTGTTAGGGTGAGGGGTTTTAGGGTTAGGTGTATGGATGAGGGGGTTAGGGTGAGGGGTGTTAGAGTTAGGTGTATGGATGAGGGGTGTTAGAGGTAAGGTGTTAGGGTAAGGGGTTTTAGGGTGAGAGGTTTTAGGGATAGGTGTATGGATGAGGGGTGTTAGGGTTAATTGTTAGGGTGAGGGGTTTTAGGGTTAGGTGTGTGGATGAGGGGTGTTAGGGTGAGGGGTATTAGGGTTAGGTGTATGGATGAGGGGTGTTAAGGTTAGGTGTTAGGGTGAGGGGTTTTAAGGTAAGGTGTTTGGATGAGGGGTGTTAGGGTTAGGTGTTAGGATGATGGGTTTTAGGGTAAGGTGTTTGGATGAGGGGTGTTAGGTGTTTGGATGAGGGGTGTTAGGTGTTTGGATGATTGGTGTTAGGGGTTTTAGGGTTAAGTGTATGGATAAGGGGTGTTAGGGTGATGGGTGTTAGGGTTAGGTGTTAGGGTGAGGGGTGTTAGAGTTAGGTGTCTTAAGGTTAGATGTTAGGGTTCAGGTACTGGCAGATTATAAGTGTTACAGTGATAAAAAAAATCACGGACATTTCGGCTGCGCCACCTAGTGGACCATGGCCGCAACAGCGCACGGCCAGGCAACAGGAAAGATCAGATTTTCTTTATTATGTATTTCCAACAGAATGCTTCTCAATGTAAACTTTAAAAACAATTATATCGTAAAATAAACCTACCTTCCTGATCCGGGGTAACCATTATAGTTGTGTACTGCTTGGGCAAAAAGCTGAGCTCGGAGACTCCATTGGCGGCTTCAATTTCAAATGTGTAGTTGGTGTGAGTTAAGAAATCAAGTACTATGACTGAGGAATTTACAAGGCCAGTATTTCGAGGTACAAAGCGAATCCCTCCACCACAGAGCTCACACTCGTTGGGGTCTGATCCACATTTTTTGCAGAGCACATTGTATGTTAAGTCTTTTCGGCCTCCAGTATCGAAAGGTGGACTCCACTCCAAATAAAGTGCTGTTTCATTCATGTTATAGTTTACATTCCTTGGAGCTGAAGGTGGTTCTGGAACCCAAAAAAGACAGAGACAAATACAAATTAGTACAATTTAGGTGACATTCCACCCTTGTGCTCCTGTGTTTTTGGAGCATAACTTGATTTCCCAGTTGCAGTCTGTTGAGCAATCATTTCTCCAATAATCAAGTCTTAGCGAGTAATCAACCTCCTACTGGGATGTTGCTAACACTGCCAAGAACACTAACTTCAGATCCTTATGAAATTGCACTGAGCTCTAGAAATCTAATGATTTAATTTAAAATGTGTTAAAAATTCATGTCTATTTCCAACATCTCATATATTTTGCAACTCAACACTATCCAAAATAAGTAAATAAAATAAATCCTATCCACAAAGGTGAATTAGCATGCTGTACATAACAGATGCATTTTTGTAAATGTACAAAATGGGCAAAATTATGTTTTACTGAAGAATTTATCATCTGAAACTATTTTAAAAATTAACGGTAATGTCAGAATAATGTGGATTTGGCAAAGGGGAAATGGTTAGTGCTCTATGGGAGCTTCAATACAAGTTGGAATTTGTAATCACAGCTGGGGGCCTTCCAACAGAGTGCACCCTGGGACACTTACAAATGTAACATTGTGCATGTGCCATTTGTTGTATTTAAATCCAGATTGTAAAAGCATGTTGCACTATGTGTTGGGGATTACAATAATTTAAAAAAATAGAAAAATTGGAAAAAACATTATTCACTCTTTAAACAACAAATGTGCCACAATTACAATAGAGTGGGTAAACCAGTAGGTATCTGATACGATGAGTTCCCTGAATCTGGTGTGGAATATGAAATCATTCAGGCTTGTAAGAAATGGTGGTTAATCTGTGGAATTCTCTACCAGAGGAGGTGGTGACAGCAGATTCGATAGATAACTTTAAAAGGGGACTGGATTTATTTCTAATTAAATAGGTAATTCAGGGTTATCATGGATAATTAGAGAGACAGTATTGATACAGGGAGAAATCCGATCGCCAGTCTCTGGGGTCAGGAAGGAATAATTTTTTTTTCACTTTGAGACGATTGGCTAAGTCTTACTTGGGCTTTTTTTCTGTTTGCCTTCCTGGATTAATTAATAATTAAAAATAAAATAAAACAAATAATTAAATAATTGATTAATAATTAATTACCAACTAATTAATTAATATTTAATCCGCATATTGCAGATGAGAGGAGATCTTAAAAGGTTAAACTTGATGGACTGAAAGTCTTTTTTCAACCTTAATTACTATGTAACTATGTAACGGATTCGATAGATAACTTTAAAAGGGGACTGGATTTATTTCTAATTAAAAAGGGAATTCAGGGTTGTCATGGATAATTAGAGAGGCAGTATTGATCCGGGGATAAGTCCGGTCGCTGGTGTCTGGGATCAGGAGGGAATTGATTTTTTATCTTTATTTTTTATATACAACTAATTAATTAATAATTAATCTGCATATTGCAGATCAGAGGAGATCTTAAAGGGTTGAACTTGATGGACTGAAGGTCTTTTTTCAACCTTAAATACTATGGGCCTCATTCTATTAGCGGCCGCAGCCGTTGCGGGGCCGCAAGGACCGGCCGCAAGCTATTCGGCTATTCTATTCCCTTACGGCCGGAGGCTCCGGCAGGCTTGCGGCCGGTGCCTTGCTATCTCTTGCGGCCGCTCGCGCCGGAGGAAAGCCTTTGATCTAAAACGGCCGCAAGAGATTTGCAATTCAATTGCTCCGGGAACCCTCTCTGCAAGGCTAAAAACGAGCCGCAGTTACTTGCAGGAAAGAGGTCTCACTAGCACCAATTAAGCACATAAAATAGCTCAAATAAAGCCATCCTGCACTTTGAGAAGACTATAAAGGGATTTTAGGTGTTAGAAAAAATAGCACATAATTATCCTATACTCAAATCCGTAAAATATTTTATTTTTAATATCCGTAAAATATCCATGTAAAAAGTCCAGAGTGCTTGGAGCACCTCAGACCCGCCCACGCCGCAGCCGGAAAATAAACAGTTAATTTGAACTCGGGTTTGGGCAGATGTGCAAGCTTGAGAGTGGGTTCCTTTTAATCCTCATGTCCCCCAATATGATCCCTAGCATTTACAGAGCTGTACAGTGCAGGCTTGAATTTATTTTTGAGTTTTTATATTTCACAGCTTACGGCCGGTTCCAAGATATGCGGCCGGCCGTAAAAGGAGATCCTTGCGGGGCCGTATAATAGAATCGCGAGTTAACTGAACCCCCGCAAGGAATCGCAGCCTTACGGCCGATTTACGGCCGATAATAGAATGTGGCCCTATGTAACTATGTAACTATGTAATAGAGTGATCCTATTAGTGGTCAGGGACCCATTTGAGACTCCATTTCTGTCTCTGAATGATATACATTCAAACATGCTGTGACACCAAGCAATATTTCACACACCAGAAAAAAACTGACAGTAAAAGCAAAAGGCCTAGGAACTCAAAGGTTACCTCCTACCTGGAAGGCTCTACTATTTAGATGCCCCAATTTCTGGCTACATTTACAATATGATTAACTCCCAGTGCATTATGGGACTTGTTGATGTCCAGTGTGTAAAAACTATAGCCGAACTTCCAGAATCCCATGAAGAGAATACTAACGGGCTATCAAAAACTAATGAGGCTGCCTAATTATGTCCTTAGTCAGACTACATTTTTCAAATATATATATTGTTTTTAATGAGACAGTGGCCATGTTTGATGCAAGTACACATTTAAATATATTTTCATGTAAGTTTCTGTGCATATAAATGTGTTAATACATATTGCAAAAACTACGTTGGGTTTCTGCATTTTCCCTGGTAATGTACTGCTATAGTCCTGGGTATAGTGACCCAGACAGAAGTATGTCACAATAAAATAAGTATATTTATAGTTAGACATTGGCACATTCACATTTTGTTCGGTAGGCATAGTATAAAAATAATTGAAGTTCTATATCAGTAGAATGTTGCGAACTGAAAAAAGAGCAAGCTCCGGGCTACTGTTAAAAAATACTTTAAATAAACATTAAAAAGCTTTTACTAAATCTAATAACATTTAAGCAAAATCATTCATGCAAATCATTTCACAAAACATTAAAAAAAGCTTAGATTGCAAGATTTATTTCATGTAACAGAACAAAATGTGAAAACTGCCCAACTTGGCAACTTTGTGGTGTATTTAAAGGGATTCTAAGCGTGAAAAACTCGCTATATGTTGTGTTACACAATTGTTTCTAAAATGAATGAATCCTGGGAAATTCCATGTTGTTGTTGCTGTATTTATTTGCAAATGAGCAGATTCTGCATATTAATTAGTTGCTTTGGTGTACTAATTAGGATTACAGTCTTCCCAAATACCAATAGAAAATTGCATGTGTTTGTCAGCAAAACAATCAAACAAAAAAAACTCCATGTTTTCAGTATGCCCAGTATATATTTTCTGATTCTCAACATGTTGATTTTTATAAATATACACTCATGCAAGGATTCAAATAATCCAGTGCATATGTTTTAAAGATCAAGACATTATGGAACCCACATGAGCTTTAGGGTAACCAACCAAAAAGTTATTTTGCATATACAGTGAAACACGATTAATATGCGTATGCAAATACAAATCAAGGATGCCATCTGCTGCCTTGATCACTGCCCATAATTCATCTGTTATGGTCTCATACCCACAACCTTATCATCTATACTAGTGGTAGTCAATAGTTGGACCTGGGACTGAATCAGGAACTCTGGCCCCTTTCTTCCAGACCTCCATATCATTATTAAAGGGATATGTAAGTTTCCTGTGTTTCAAATGTTTCATAATAAACAGCTACTGATTTGTAGAAACGTGTATTATATTGAAAAGTTGAATGTACTTACATATTTATATGCTAGATACTGATGTCTGGATGTGCACACCCCTAGGAAGCTTACATAAAGTGTAGGAAATAATGGTTGGTGGGGTCTAAGCTGAAACTGATCATAAGGAGACAGGCAGAGAGAAAAAAAACAGCAACTGCCAGATTGTGATACAAAGGTTTCAGTCTTTACTTCCTCCTGATTGGCCAAAAAACATTTTCAAATTGTATACCAGTTTAGCCTGGGTTTGGAGGGTGTAATCCCTGAATTTCAACTGACAGAAATTAAAAAAATGTTTTTGCTAACTTCAAAGTAAGTGTTTAAATGCTTATTTTGGTATTTTTTCATGCAACAAAAATGTTTTCATTCGCTACTAATTCTCCTCTATTAGATGCACTCATAATCCAGCTCACTTACACATCCCTTTAAATGTATCATGTATCTCAGCTAAAGTTTACAAATGTTTATATAACTCCACTTCACTATTCACTATATAATCTTACTTCCAATGCCATTTGGAAATTAAATTATATTAAAATATTTCTATACATATCCATAACAAATATAGATTATGGATCATTTTTACAAAGACATTTGGACCTTGGTGAATTTTGTGAAAAAATAATTGACTACCTTGTTCTACATTATAAAATTCATCAGAGTAGGGACCTCTAATCTGTTGCAGTGTTGCCCATATTGTATCATACTCAGGGCTGAATTGAGACCCTAAGCACTTAAAATATTATAAACAATACTAAACTGTTACAAAGTGTATCATTAACTTCCCTTATTTTGTTTTATTAGTATTTTTATTATTGCATATGTTTATGTATTTTTTTCTTTTTTTTTGGGAGCCCCTTCTTGTAGAACCTGGTTCAGTTGCACCATTTGTAGTTTTGCACCATATGGTCCATGGTAAATCCAGCAATGGAACATTTCTGTGGAGCCCCCTTACCTTGATGCCATAAGCACATGCCTATTTTGCTTAATGATCAATCCAGCCATGATTATACTGTCTTTGTATTGCTGTATACCATAGAATCTGTATTATTTACCTTTGTAATTTACTTATTTTACTCTATTTTCTCTGCCATTGTTAAAAGGAAAATGCTGGCACTATAAATATAGAGTAATATTAATAATGATGTTCAATCTGTGCTCACTGTGCCAAAGGAGATCAGCTGGGCTTAACTGGTTTTGCCTTTCAATTGAGAAATGCCTAGTATTTTGAGGCTGGACAGTTCTTGTGCATGGTGCAAGAGTGATATATCATGTAGTAGTACACAATAATTCTTCTCTGTGCATGACACGGTTGAGCAACCAAAAATATTGCTTTCTGTGCTCTCTTCATTTATTTAGATATACATTCTCTGTTACATTGTTTTACTGTTACATACCTTTATACATGTTTTTCCAATGATTACAACATTTTTGAACTAAGTATGTATTTTCGTGACACGTTCTGCTTGTGTAATGGGCTTGTTCCTTAAGATAGCTTTGGTGTATAAGTTCAGAATACACTGGAAATTATATAAAATGAAATAAACTTTATTTAACCTAAATAACAATGCCGATTTAAAACTTCTTCAAAAATCAGGGAAAGGAAAGAATTAAAAAAGCAAAAATGTATGGAAAATATTGATCACAGTTGCCAGAATTGGAGGGATGCAATATTTCCAACCATTGGTCTTATTATTTATTGAGTCAGAATAGAAGAACCTTATTGTTCAGCTTAAAAGCCCAGATACCTATACCTCAGCCTTGACAAGTGTAGGAATATAGAATATATTATAGGTTATAAAAAATAACTGATCCTATATGTGGACTTGTTGTATAATCATAAATAATTCCCACAGCACTCCCCTTCAATAATAGCCTAAAATAATAAGCATATAATGAACAGCCCAAATCTATATACTGAGTATACTAGTATCTGGTAGCTAAGTAACTTGTAACTTGTCTGATCCTATAGTAATATAGCAAGTATTGGCCGAGGGTCCAATATAGAGCCATGAGTAGAGGGGATTTGGGGGGCATTAAGCTAGGCCAGGATCGGGTAGGAAATCACAGGCTTAATTGTTCAAGACTTCTGGGTTATGACGCGCATGCGTGCGTCCTACATAAAGATGCATGCTACGTCACAGACGTGCCTGACGCGTTTCGACGTGGAGACGTCTTTCTCAAAGGGCTAAATCTGGGCTTTTAAGCTGAACAATAAGGTTCTTCTATTCTGACTTAATAAATAAATAGACCAAGGGTTGGAAATATTGAATCCCTCCACTTGGAGTACACGCCAATTCTGGCAACTGTGATCAATATTTTCCATACATTTTTGCTTTTTTAATTCTTTCCTTTCCCTGTTTTTTAAAGAAGTTTTAAATCATTGTGGTTATTTAGATTAAATAAAGTTTATTTCATTTTATATCATTCCCAGTGTCTTCTGAACTTATGACTTTGAGTGGCAAACACTCTTGGGAAGCCTTGTATTACTCATATTAATACAGTAGCTTTGTTGTATACAAATATCAGGCTATAATATAATGCTAATGAGAGGAATTTCAGTAAGGCCTATGTAATTATGAGGAGCTTCTTTTTCAAGTTGGGCCAAATGCTTCACAATTTAGTACAAGCAGTTGTGGAGATGACGGCAGTGTCCTAGGGTGCATCTACTTCTGTATACAGTACTTTGCATTTCTTTATCTGCTTTAGTGAACGTGTTTGATGGTAATGCATAGGGATTTGAAGATTTTCGCAATAACGAGTAAGCACTCACTGCAAAGGTTTATGTTACTGCCGAAATAAAAGCATACATATAAATAAAAATAATTATATTTGGTTAATATTAATATTTAATCCGCATATTGCAGATCAGAGGAGATCTTAAAAGGTTGAACTTTTTTCAACCTTAATTACTATGGGCCTCATTCTATTATCGGCCGTAAATCGTCCGCAAAGCTGCGATTCCTTGCAGGGCTCCCGTTACCTTGCAATTCAATTATACGGCGCCGCAAGGATATCCCCTTACGGCCGGCCGTATATCTTGCAATCGGCCGTAAGCTCAGAAATCTTTAAATGCAAAAATAAATTCAAGACGGCACTGTAAAGCTCTGTAAATGCTAGGGATCATTATGGGGGACATGAGGATTAATAGCAACCCCCTCTCAAGCTTGCACATCAGCCCAAATCCGAGATTACATTAACTGTTTATTTTCCGGCCGCAGCGTGGGCGGGTCTGAGGTGCTCCAAGCCCTCTGGACTTTTTACATGGATATGTGACATAAATTTAAAAAAAAATGTATTTACGGATTTGAGTGTAGGGGAATGTGCTATGAATGCTAACACCTACAATCACTTTATAGTCTCATAAGAGTGCAGGATGGCTTTATTATGGCTTTAAAATGTGCTTAATTGTGTGCCTGCGGGACCTTTTTGCTGGAAGTAAGCTGCGGCTCGGTTTTAGCCTTGCAGAGAGGGTTCCCGGAGCAATTGAATAGCAACCAGGATTTTCTTACGGCCGAAACTCTTGCGCCCATTTAAAATCAAAGGCTTTCCTCCGGCGTGTGGGGCCGCAAGGGATAACAAGGCGCCGGCCGCAAGCCTGCCGGAATTCCCGGCCGGAAGGGAATAGAATAGGCAAATAGCCTGCGGCCGGTCCTTGCGGCCCCGCATCTCCTACGGCCGATAATAGAATGAGGGCCTATGTAACTATGTAACTATGAAAGATGGATATATTAAACATAAATTCCACTTAAGTAAACTATTGTTTATGAAACTGGACATGCTATTGTGGCTTATCACCTCCACTGTGACAGAGAAGTAATCAAGTGACATGCAGTCAACAGGAAAGAAGAGGATGTTTCCTATGTAATTTATGCTTAAAATGTCAAATTAGCTAACACTTCAACTCCAAATGTTTACTAACACCTTATTGTAATGACATATTTATATGTGTACTATCTTATTATCTTTAATTTTTCTCCAATAAAGAAACCAGTTACTTGGGTAAGTTTCACACAGTGTATAATACAAAGCCAGACACCGTTTAGCCAGTTGTTATAGAACCCACCCATACTATATAATGACACCTCTTCAATTCTCTTCTCACACTTAGCAGTTCTTGGTGATAAAGAACTGCTGTCACTCTAAAGCTGAAAGCTGCATTCTTAGCCTCTAACGTATAGTCATGGATATATAAATCCTTCTTATGGCGTTGAGGAGCATTAAACATTTGTACAGTCTTATATCAGAATATTATAGCGGAATAATAGAAAAAAAGTCACTAAATACTGAATAATACAGTCCTGATCTTACTTGACTTTTTGTGATATGAATGTTTGAGATGTAAAAGTAATAAACAAAGGAACTAAATACTGAACATTAGAATGCACCAAAAAGTATAATTTGTTCCAGTATACTTTCTTTGGCATATTATTTAAAATAGTGTCACTGCGTATAATGTGGCCCATTGTGAACTGGTGTTTGCCAGCCTTTACAGGCAGATTGAATTATTGTAGTCACTAGTGGTGAGTTGGGTTATATTAGGGGATTAAATGAGAGGACATGTAATTTCATATGCCAATGGACTGCTCACTTGTGTACTTTCAAATAAGTAAATCAATTTATATGGTTTTAAAGAGACACCATGGCCCTGTGAAGAGCACCTCATTTCACACTTGAGAATGTTCCTTGGTTTAAAAAAATGAAATACTCCAGTTCACAGACTCACCACTAGAGAGTCACAAGAGGGAGGAATCTGCTGTGAGGGCTGTCACTGCATGCAGAGAAATGGTGATTACTAGAGGAAATAGGTTTACATATTAATGGTGTTTTTATCATCCACAGACTCTGTAATTCTGTGTGCATGTGTCTATGTGTGTTGCTGGATATGTTGGCTTATGTTAGAATGTCTGTATGGGGCACTCTCTGTATATACCTTCAGTCTGGATTGTGTGATGTGTGGAGAAACTGGATCTATATACTAGATTATTTTGTCAGCTGGAGCTGTATATTTTATTTATTTGCCTTAGTATGTCTATCAATACATAGAGAGAGACAGAGAGATGTACTGTATATTTTATTAATCAACTAGTAACCTAGCTCTGTCTCTCTCTGTGCTGTCTCTCTCTTTGTGCCCTCTGTCTCTCTCTGTGTTCCTTCTCCCTCTCCCTGTACCCCCTCTCCATGCGCCCTCTCTCTTTCCTTTAGCCCTATCTCTTTCTGCCTCCCTCCCTCACCCTCACTCTCTCTCCCCCTCCATTTCTCTCTCTCCCTCTCTCTCTCTCTGCCTCCCTCCCACTCACATTGCCTCCATCCCCCCTCTCCATCTTCCTCCCTCCCTCCCTCTCCCTCTCTCTCTGCCTCCTCTCTTGATTTCTCCCTCTGCCTCCTCCCTCTCCATCCATTCCTTTCTATCTCTGCATTTCTCTCTTTCTCCCTCCCTCTCTATCTGCCTCCCTCCCTCTTGTTCTCTCTCCCCTCCCTCTTTCTCTTTTCCCCCTCTTTGCCCCATCCCTCTCTCCCACGTCCTATCTCTGTCTCTATCCTCTCCGTCTCTCCCTCCCTCTGTCCCCCTCCCTTTCTCTCTCTCTCTTACTCTCTCCCTCCCTCTCTCTCAGCCTCCCTCCCTCTTTCTCTCTTCCCCTCTATCTCTCTCCCTCCCTTTCTCTCTCCTCCTCCCTCTCTCTCTGCCTCCCTCCCTTTCTCTCCTTCTTCTTTCTCTCTTTCTGCCCTCCCTCTCTGCCTCTCCTTTCTCTCCTTCCCTCTGTCCCCCTCCCTCCATCTCTCTCTCCCTCCCTCTCTCCCTCACGCTCTCGCCCCTCCCTCTCTCTGGCTTCCTCCTTCTCTCTCCCCCTTCCTCTCTCTCTCCCTATCTCTCCCTCCGTCTCTCTTTCTCTGCCTCTCTCCCCCCCATCCTCTCTTTCTCACTCTCTCTCTTGCCTGCCCTCTCTCTCCCTCTCTTCCTCCCTCCATCTCTCCCTCCTTCTTTCTCTCTCTCACCCCCCCCCCCCCTGCTCACCACCATGCACTGCATGCGCATTGGCATGGCTGCCATAGAGAGAGAAAGAAAGAGAGAGAGAGAAATGTATATTTTATTAATCAATTGTCAACATTCTTTTATATTTTTATCAATAAGTTGTAGAGGAGGTGTATATATTTATAGTATTGGGGAACGGTTTGTGGAAAGCAGTATGTACAGTGGATATAAAAAGTCTACACACCCCTGTTAAAATGTCAGGTTTCTGTGCTGTAAAAAAATGAGACAAAGATAAATCATTTCAGAACTTTTTCCACCTTTAATGTGACCTATAAACTGTACAACTCAATTGAAAAACAAACTGAAATCTTTTAGGTGGAGGGAAGAAAAATAAAAAATAAAAATAATGTCTACTGTGTAGAACTATATATATTTTTCATTATATTGTGGATGAATTAGTGTTAGGGAATTAGTAATGGTCTGTCATTTTCTGTGTGTAAGCTCTGTATATCTGCTGTGTATATGTCAGTCAGGGACATATTGTGAGGGGCAGTGTCATTTCAGTATCACATGCTCACTGATATCAGGCATGAGATGTCTGTATGTCACTACAACCTCAGAATGAGCTTCTCTGTCTAGTGGAGGATCCTCACTAATGTGCACATATGGGAAAGTTGTGACTAGGGACACCAGAGATGTAAATCTGGCTCTGAGAGACATTTATACCCCTCCAAAGATCAATTGTTAATATTTTTTAAAGATGATTAAAATCGTCTATTCATCAGCATTCGTTCTGAACAAAATAATTCTTGAGACATTCACTGTTCCCCCTGCATTGCTCATCAGTGTGCTTAAGTTTGGCACCATATGTAGATGTGTTCTTGTAATGATGTTCCTCATTGGTATTATGCAATTGGGTCCTTCTCCTACACTAGTCATGCACACTGTAACGGAGCAGGAACACGCAGTCCAAAATCTCCGCTGGTATACGATGAAAATACCCAAGAGGCACTACAGTTTCACCATCCCCGACCTCCCATACTGGACGACACACAATTTGGGAGTCAAATGAATACTGACTTTATTTTGTTATTGCAGAAATATTTATACATCTCTTTGGCCACAGGTAATACCCATGCCCATATTTGGCCACACACAATACACATAAAGAGAACAATAGGGGGGTCACACCTCCCTGGCAACTTTGATACAATCAGACATTGATTCAATTACACTTCTTTGTTCTTATCTGAGAATGAAAACACTGTATACAATAGACTTCCTTTATCTTATGCAGAGTCGCTGTAACAAGATTATCTCCCATGCCAAGTAGCTGTAAATGTCTGGGACAATATTCTGCAGAGCATCAACCAACATACATATAGTAGGATCATATTTTAACCATAATAATCATAAAACAGGGTAAAACAGTGATGGGTTCCGCTACACACCTCCCCCGTGACCATAAGCCGGCATACACGGTCTGATCCCGACGGATCGGCCTGGGGATGTCCGGACAAAAGTATTTGTTGGTCAATTCTCTAGTTTGACAACCCATCAGCATTACTGCAATTCACATTTACTCACATTTCCCATATCCCCAGATAGCTGGGATCTGAGCGCACAAAACCACCGAATAGCGCTCAGATCCTCTTCACACAGTTCAATTGCCATGTAGCTAAAGTCTTTCCCATAGTCTTTCATTATATGAATGGGCTTTATGGCACAGTTATCTGGGGTATCATGGTTCACACAGGGCAAGTACAGAATGACCCCCCTGTATGTAAAGGGCCAGAATGAGTGACTTACACTGTGGTATGGCCGAACACTGGTTCCAAAGGGCAATATGTACCAGGGCCATAGTCGCAGGGCAGGAGGCTGGCAAACAGTCCTCTCCAAGCCAAAGTGGCGAAGGGCACTTCGTCACACATCTCCCCTTTGGGGGGAAGTCTAACCAGGCACCTGGATATTTTGCTGGGGTGATAGTGCAACACGCTGAGGGGACTTGAGGGGCAGAGGCCAGCGGCACTCTGCCCTGATGCCAGCTCTTCTGCTGGTATAACCTGCAGGACCTCCTGCTCTGTACTAGGGACAAAGGGAGGGCAGAGGCCGACTGCACTCTGCCCCGCTGTCAGCTCTTCTGCTGGGGTACTTGGGACATATTCCGGCTCAGTAGCCAGGGAAACGTGGCAGTCAGTGGGGGTTAACATTTCCTCTGTTAACCCTGGGGCCACATTAGAAGTTAGCTGGGGAGGAGAATTTGTACTTACCCCCTCCTCCGGTTGTCCCAGTGAGGGTAGTTGGGGGTCTGGACAAGCTGTGGGCGCAGAGACCACGGTCCCATCTGCGCCGTCTGGGAGATTGGTGTCTCCCCTGGTTAGGGTAAACTGTCGCTGGGGGGAAAGGACGACACCTTCTGCCCCCTGGGGTTCACACTGCCGCTGGGGGGGAAGGACGACACCTTCTGCCCCCTGGGGTTCACACTGCCGCTGGGGGGGAAGGATGACACCTTCTGCCCCCTGGGGTTCACACTGCTGCTGGGGGGAAAGGACGACACCTTCTGCCCCCTGGGGTTCACACTGCTGCTGGGGAGGAAGCACGGCCCCTTCTGCCCCCTGGGGTACACACTGCCGCTGTGGGGGAAGGCCGACACCTTCAGCTCCCTGGGGTACACACTGCCGCTGGGGAGGAAGGACGACACCTTCAGCTCCCTGGGGTACACACTGCCGCTGGGGGGGAAGGCCGACACCTTCAGCTCCCTGGGGTACACACTGCCGCTGGGGAGGAAGGACGACACCTTCAGCTCCCTGGGGTACACACTGCCGCTGGGGGGAAAGGACGACACCTTCTGCCCCCTGGGGTTCACACTGCCGCTGGGGAGGAAGGACGGCCCCTTCTGCTCCCTGGGGTACACACTGCCGCTGGGGGGGAAGGCCGACACCTTCAGCTCCCTGGGGTACACACTGCTGCTGGGGGGGAAGGATGACACCTTCGGCCCCCTGGGGTACACACTGCCACTGGGGAGGAAGGACGACACCTTCGGCTCCCTGGGGAACACACTGCCGCTGGGGAGGAAGGAAAACACCTTTGGCTCCCTGGGGTACACACTGGCGCTGGGGGGGAAGGACGACACCTTCGGCCCCCTGGGGTACACACTGTCGCTGGGGAGGGGAATTAGTTGGAGTATTCCACGTGGAGCGGTTTCTGTTTCTGGGACAGTCTCTATGCATGTGACCCTGCTGGTTACACGTGTGGCACCTGATGTACCGTGCAGGGGTTTGGTAGTTCCCACCACCCGGACGCAGTGCTGGGGGTTAATGGTGGGAGGTGGGTTAGCAGCTCCCAAGATGGACCGCTCCCGTGCCCGCTGCTTTTCCATTATGAATTTGTGGACATCTGTCATTAACCATTCCAAGGTTTTCATGGGAAGCGTACCTGGGAAAAAGGCCAGTCTGCTTTGGAGTTCTCTTCCAAACTCATTCTGTGGGGTAATACGAGGTACTGTAACCATGAGTTCCTTTCTGTCTGCATCCCTGTAGTCCGCGGCCGCCTCCTCCTCCTCATGATGGAACGCTGTCTGAAAACTAGCCGGTTCCATCCTGCTGTAGCCAGGGGCGCTGTACGGATACTAGCGTTGCCCTCAATTTGTACTCCACGGAATGGTGTCTCCTGTAGCTGTCCTTCTGACCGTGGGAACAATCCCGCCACTTGCCAACAAATGTAACGGAGCAGGAACACGCAGTCCAAAATCTCCGCTGGTATACAATGAAAATACCCAAGAGGCACTACAGTTTCACCATCCCCGACCTCCCATATTGGACGACACACAATTTGGGAGTCAAATGAATACTTACTTTATTTTGTTATTGCAGAAATATTTATACATCTCTTTGGCCACAGGTAATACCCATGCCCATATTTGGCCACACACAATACACATAAAGAGAACAATAGGGGGGTCACACCTCCCTGGCAACTTTGATACAATCAGACATTGATTCAATTACACTTCTTTGTTCTTATCTGAGAATGAAAACACTGTATACAATAGACTTCCTTTATCTTATGCAGAGTCGCTGTAACAAGATTATCTCCCATGCCAAGTAGCTGTAAATGTCTGGGACAATATTCTGCAGAGCATCAACCAACATACATATAGTAGGATCATATTTTAACCATAATAATCATAAAACAGGGTAAAACAGTGATGGGTTCCGCTACACACACTATCGCATACTGAGCCACATGCATAAAATGGGAATGTGTCAAGAAATATTTAGTTTAGAAAAATATATGGCTAGGACAAAATACTAAAAACCCTGTGTGAGGACCCTCTGAAGAACATTCAGATACTAACGATCAACAACATTCAGAGACTAAAGATCAATGATAATATATTTTTTTATTAATTGTATGAATTTTTAGCAAGGAGCGTGCGTTAAAAATTGCACTTTTTCACCAAAAAAAAAAAAGAAAAGAAAAAAACAAAAACTAATGGCAATACAAGTTTTCAGCATTTAATTCCAGTACATTGCAGATGTGTTTATATGGATATATATGGAGTTGGAAGATAACAATCTAAACTGTGCAAGCTAACCTAACAGACAAATTCACATCCAAATTCTAGAATAAAAGTTGGTACAAATTAATTACTGTATTTTCTTCTGTCCTACTAACGGTCTTGATGAGAACAGAATGTGTTGATTACACAAGTCACAGGAAGGTGCCCAGCACACCATGCCAATGTAATGTGACTTCTTTTTAATTCCTTTTACAGTTGATGTGACACTTTGTAGGACAAGCACTGTGAGAAATATAGCACAGCAGAGAATATTAATTGTCTTTATATAGTGTTTTGACAAATATTTCCAAGTGTGAAATATGTTTTTTTTACTAAAAAGTTCATTTTTTCACATCAAAATGCTATTAGCATGAAGCGGATTTATGAAACAAGTAAGACACTGCAAAGTAGACAGCACTGATAGTAAACATATTTTTTTCTATCTCTCTATCCTGATAAACAATATAAACTGGAGTCTAAAATGTAATATTTGTTTTCTCTCTGCTAACACATTATTTTGCCCAACAGAGGTGACAAAACGTTTCATCATCTGGAGATGGGAAACACATAATGTTATTTTCAGATATATTTTATGCTGCCTTGTATCTTGTGAAACAAAACAATGATTATACATGAGTGTATCTGACAGACCAGGGTCATCCCAGTTCTATTTCTTCAAGACAAATAGACTGTATTTGCATGGCTTTTTCCACCACCTTTAGGTTGATGCTTCTCTCATAAATTTCAGATTGCGACGGAGCTTATTTCCCTACACTTTGCTATAAACGCATGCAGAAAAAAGGCAGCTGCAATAGTTTGTAAGATTGCTGGGATCCCCACAATCAAGGTGGTACGAAAAAACAGATATATTCAATAAACATTTTATCACAAAAGATCTCTGTTTTAAGCAAAATAAATGTAAAAGCTGATTTGATTGAACTTTATGACTTTAAAGCCTTGGAAGCAGGACACTAGCAGATAAAGGGAGTCTTTAACTTCATTATTACATTGATTTTTATTGAAACTAGATTTTCAGGGCAGTGGTACAGTGCACCAGGGTCTTTCTATGGGAGAATGGCAGTGCTGTGTAATTTTATTTTTGCATTTTTTCCCCTGTAGTGTAGGGTGGACAATGCTCACCAGACCAACTCAACATGCCCCCCTGGTCCACCTTGGCCGCAAACCCCCGTGGCCGGAAATTGGTGCGTGCCTGTTTAAAAAAGAGCATTTCTACTGGAGCTCCATGAGGTGTGGAGTAGATGAGCACACAGGGGGTGTGTATCAGGGAAGAAGGTAAGAGAGCAACATAAGGAGGGGATCTGTGAAGGGGAGCAAAGGAGATAGGGATGGGTGCTTTGTGAGGTGGGTGCTGAGAGTCATTTGGGTGCTTTGTGGAGATGGATGCTGAGAGGGGATGGCTACTGACAAGTAATAAGTGCTATGTAGGGATGGATGTTAAGATGATTGGGTGCTGTGTGCGATGGATGTTGTTAGGACTGGGTGCTATGTAGAGATGTATATGTATATATGTGTAGTGTAGGGGCCCCACCCTGGCCTCCCCTGGGCCCGCTTGGGGGCACCAGACCACCCATAATGGATATTGTCTGAAAGAGGAGTGCTCACATACTGAAGCTGTGCTGAAGGGGTCTTAGGGGGAGCAGCAATGGGATAGGGTCTTGGGGAGGAGTGTAGTTATGGGAACGGGTCTTAGGGAGAATGTCCTCTTTTTGAAAAAAACAATCTTTTAAAGTCTCTTGGATGAACTTAAATATTTGTGCGTCTTCTATCAGAACTAAGAGCACATGAAGATGCTTTGCATTAAGAATGTATTCTCTGATCTATGGCCATCTGATTGCGAGTGATAGCTACATGAAACTTGCTCCCAGCTTTATGTACAGTAGTTCATACTGCTATTACATGACATTTTCTAAGAAATAGTGTGTTTTGCAAAGATCTGAGACCAATCGATATAAACCAAAAAAAAAAACTTGCTAAGGCCCTCATCACTACTACATTTGTACCCTACCTTAATGTGACTGGGCAGGGAAGAGCTTATCAATAAGATGATGTGGAGAGGGTTATGATTCCCTCTGCCTAGCCATATCTCCTACACTCATAAACATTTTAATGAGTCACCCAGAACCTCCCTCACTAACCAGAAGGTTTCATCAGCCTAGCTCCCTCAACCCCCTTGTGCTTTGGGGTGGAGGGCCTAACCTCTATATATGATCCATAACTATGCATACCTATCAGATAAGAGGCCTAGGATGGATATCAACCCTCACCTATATCTAAACCCTATGGCCCTCATTCAATTGCAATTCGGCCAACTGAATAGGGCTCTATATAAGCACACAGCATATTTTTTTTATAGAAGCTTTTAGTTAGTTAACACCTTGCTTTTGGATAGATGTTTACTAACTAAAAACTTCTTTAAAAAAAATATGTTATGTGCTTATTTTGACCCCTATTCAATTGGCCAAATTGCAATTGAATGAGGGCCTAAGTCTGGGGAAGCCTTTGTTCCTTATTGTCAGCCATCAAAATATATCTTATGCCTTGACTGGACCTCTCTTATGCCTTGACAGGACCCTTGTTCCTCTCTTCAAGACAAGAGAAAAGCCCCAAGAAAAATTCCACTCCACTTTAAAATTAAAAATAAATAATTAAAATATCTAAACAGAGGAGCTGGTCCTATGAGGAACTCCCAGAAATGAATGACACTATTTGGCCTAATCTTCACCATTTAGACAAGACTTTTCTAGGCTCTTGATTGGCTGAAATAGGTGTCCAAAAGTTGTCAGAGGTGCTTCTCTGAGAATGAACAACACTTAAGTAGGTTTGTCCTATAGGTCTAGTAACCTATTCAGAGAGCAGCCTCTTTTAGCTCACTTGTACCCTTCACAGGGAGTAATATCATCTAGTATATGAGTCTGGTCTCACTAAAAAGAGTGACCCAGCACCAAAATAACAAAAATAGGTGTCCATCAAATTGTAGCCATTCATCATGACGGAATTGAAGTTCTCACAATCATATTGTTTAATATTAACAAATCAGCAAAGACTACGGCCACCTATTCTGATTGGTTGATTGACAGTCAATATAGAGCTATATGGTTAGGTGATGGATGAGACTAGTGTTTAATGTGTTTACATTGTTTAGACAGTGGTATTATGGGAGAAAACAGTTTTCCGTACTCATAGCCCCTTTTGCACCAATGTTAGTTAGGTATCGAACACATGTCAAAGCAATCATTTAATGAGTACTCCCCCAGTCTATATGCATGTAAAAGTGCCATGTAATAACGTAGTAACCATGCTAGTAAAATCGCTAGCAATGCAAAAGCAGCCTATCGAGTGTTTACATGGTGAGTGTAATCAAGGCCTACGATTAGCTATGCTATCTTATCTGACATAAGGCATTAATTTCATAGCCCAGTCTTTTCTCACTTCCTTCACAGTGCCTTGTTAACTGTAACACTGAATGGTTTGTTATAGTCTCTAGGTCAGCTTTAAAGAGGTACTGAAGTCCCAGATTTTCAGTAAAACTATAAATGCTTAATGGATTTTTAGAACGATTAAGTAAATAAATGAAAATAAAAGATTGTTATATGTAACTGTAGGTAGCATTGATTGTTTACACTATTGTATAGGATTTCTTACTTCCTTAGAGTTTATGCTTCTCATGAAATAAAATCAACTCATCGCAACAAATATCTCTTGGAACTTTTATAACAATTAACAACTAACTTTGAGCCCTATTCCATAAGAAGCCCGTAAATGAAACTAACCCGTAATTGGGCATTTTTGGTGTATTTTTCTCTAAATATCATGATGTACTTGATTGGGACCTTATGACTTTGGCAAGTGCAACACGTGAGCGTGCACTGCTGAAGATCTGATCTCCTACCCCCCACAGGTCCCCCATTCTGATCTCCTTCCACCCCACCCCACAGGTCCACCATTCTGATCCCCCCCCCCACTGGTCCCCCAATCTGATTTCCTAACCCCCTAGCTCCTCCCATCTGTATAACAGTCTTTCTATATCATTGTTGATATATATGCTGCTGCTAACTCCAGTAATCCACCTTAACACAACACAGCTTCTGACAGCCCGGTGGGAGGGCTTTCCTCACTCCCCGACCGATATAGCAGGGCGCACAAACGCGGTGCCCTTGCCAAAATCATAAGGTCCCTTGATTGACTCAAACCCGCAATTTACGTCTTACAGCCTCCACCCGTAAACCATGTCTTTTTAGCTAATAGAATATGTGGCAATTTTCAGAGTGGTTTTAAGTGTGTATAAATGTATTATTTTATTGTAGAAAATCACATTTTTTAAGATATTTAAATAAGATCCCAATATTGTATGTCAGAATAGTATGGAGGAATAGTTGGGGATGTTCTAGAGCAGTAAGTTATTGATCTTTATGAAGATAGCATTCCTCTCTTTAGACTAGACAGATTATACAACTGAAATGTACCCAATGAGTGATGCATGTTATTGTCATTGTGCTCTAGTATTTATTTATTTTTATTATTTGAATGTATTAAATCTTTATATCTCACCACAAACACTTGTAGTTCTAGAGTCGAATACTGGGAATTGTAACTATGATCTTGGAGCACAGGAATGTGAGTTTTTATCATAGCTGTCAATTGTTGCTGTTAACCTCTTATCACTGCATCTGTCTGCAATGGCCATAGTGGATAAATGACAACTACATGAGCTGTTAAGTCTGAAGACGCTTGCAGCTCAGATACTTACAGTAATTTACTACCCACAAGAAGCAATAACTCAGCCAGTGCACTGCTTAATTGGCTGCATCAACCACACTGAAATGTTGGATAGGTAGTTTCAGTATTTGAATGCAAATATTTTTTTACTAAATGCTTGTTTTCTAAATAAAAAAAAACAATTAACATTTGAAAAGATATTAAAGAGTTTGCTTAAAGAACCACTGTCCTCTAAAAATAGTTGTATTACAATGAA
Source organism: Discoglossus pictus (assembly GCA_027410445.1). Classification (NCBI taxonomy): domain Eukaryota; kingdom Metazoa; phylum Chordata; class Amphibia; order Anura; family Alytidae; genus Discoglossus; species Discoglossus pictus. Next base: position 64,635,838 of record CM050164.1, on the reverse strand, counting down.
AGTACATGCATATCTTTACTAGTAGTTATTTCAAGGTCTTACCTTTATAGTTTTTTGCCCTTTGCCCTCCCTTTTGCATAATTAGGGGCAGGAAGCTGTAGCAGACTTCCTGCTGTATGCTCACTGGTGTAGATCAGACCTCACATCTACACCAGTCAGACACCAGAGCACACAGCAGGAAGTCTGCTACAACTGGTCCGCCCCTTATTATATACCAGGGTGGAGCTAAGCAGCAAAGCCTAATTTGCAGATACCTATAAAGGTAAGAAAATGAAATGAAATTATAACTACTAGTATTACAATGTTTAAACATCATAAAGCAAGTATATGTATGTATTTTCATCTTAACAGAATTTATTTTTAGAGTACAATGATTCTTTAAGTAAAAAATAAAATACACACAACTGTATACAATTCAGTACAGCAAAACATAAATCAAATAAATCTAATTATAAATGCATCTAAAATGTGATTTAAATTAAATGTGATTTAAATATAAACTATGTTTATATCAGTTCTAAATAATTTTCTATGACATTATGTACTATGTCACTTCTGACTCAATGCAGTATAATTTGAATTAACAATAATTGTAATACATATATATATATATATATATATATATATATATATATATATATATATATATATATGAAGAGTGAGGTAGCCGTGAATGTCCAGTAATCCAGATGAATAATCAGAGTATTGCAGTATATAGTGATACCTTTTTTATTGGACAAACATATTCATAGGTTTCATGACGAGCTTTCGAGAGCGTTCCTCTCTTTGTCGAGTCAGAGTCAATACTGATTATAGAATCACAAATACAGCAAAAAAATTCCAGCCAGGATTTGTTAATCCTGGAATTTTTTTTGCTGTATTTGTGATTCTATAATCAGTATTGACTCTGACTCGACAAAGAGAGGAATGCTCTCGAAAGCTCGTCATGAAACCTATGAATATGTTTGTCCAATAAAAAAGGTATCACTATATACTGCAATACTCTGATTATTCATCTATATATATATATATATATATATATATATAAAGAGTGAGGTACCAATGAGTGTCGAGTAATTTCAATATGAATATGCCATGAATAATCAGAGTATTGAAGTATATAGTGATACTGTTTTATTAGAAAATCCTTTTAGTTAGAGTGACAAGTTTTCAAGAGTTGCCCCTCTCTTTATCAAGTCAGAATTAAGGTTAAGCATGAGCATTGGAATATACAGAGCAGGGTTTCTTAGTAATAAAAAAATCATATGGGACTGAAGACAGCTATAAATATAAATATATATATTTTTTTGGGAGAAAAAAAGCACAACCCAAAGATACTTTGTAAAGTTATGAAAACCAAACAAAAATAAAAACAGAGGACCAAACTAACTGATGTACCCTCTGAATATACAATTTAAATCTATTGAACAAAAAAGCATCTAGGTAAACAAAGAGGTGGGAAAGGTTTTATAAGAATTTTAGTTTTCAATAACTTATCTGTTTTAAACTAATCTTTAATTATAGACTTTTTATATAATAATTACTGTTAGTATATAAGTAATACAATGAAATTACTTGCATATGCATATGAATCTGAGACACATTTAAATACCTTATACAATTAGCCTTAATGATGCAAGCACAGAAAAATTAAGTGAGGAGGATTCATAAAGGTGAATGTTAATATTTATGCATTTCAATTTTCATTCACTAGTTATGTTAGTTATGGTAATTTGGTACAGTAAGCTCAGAGTCCGGACTACTTGTAAAAACCTTGCTATGGTGAACATTACCTACCAAATCACAGATATAGGTAGTTAACAAGAAATTAAAATGTCATAGGAAGGTAAAAATGAAGGTACATCATTCCTGAAGGGTTATTTTGGGATGGCATAAGGTAATATGGATAACCATTTACCACAACATTGTCAAGTGGAGAATGAACAAGTGCATCAGTCCACAATAGGGATAAAATTAACAGGATAAGAATAAGTGTGATGACAATGTCATGTATACTGTGATTTGTGGAGGGTTAGGTAATAGCCAGCCATATGTTTTGTTGCTATTCCTAAAGTTACTAAACTGCTTTCTTCAGTTGGGCTTGACAAGGCTGTTAAGGCCAAACCTACGCTTCGCCAAGGCAGCCAATGTCTCTAAAATCCCCTTCCTTGATTGAAGAATTTAAAAGTATGAACACAGGATCAACATAAAAAAATCAGGAACTGCTTTTATTGCTGTTGAAATCCATAACAGGTCCAATTGATATGTATTTATATTTGAACTGATAAAATGCTGTAATAGTTTGTGGGTCTTCTAGATTTTGTATAAACTGCTAATACAACAATTTTCAAATACTTCTTCTGCAAGGCATCATAACATCTCATCATCCATTTCAATATTTGCATAGAACCAGGGCAGTTCTTATCTTCTCCAAGGATTTTGACACATAAATCTTATAGATATCTTGTTCCATATGTATATTTATCCAGTCAGAGACAGTGATATCTGTTACCCTCACTTTATCAAGTCTGGAACATAACTGACTCTATGCATTGCAGCTACTGACTAGCAATAAGACTTTCAATTTGAATATAAACTGTCATCAGGGAGATTGGACACGGAATCTAACATCATAAAGTAAACATACATAGAGAAGCAACAGACCATGAAAACATATTAAATAACTATAAAACTACTGAGCCCAGTCCCTACGTGGGTGGGTCAGACAAGGCACACATTCCCCATTCCCACAACCACATAAATAAGAGTCCAGATATTATAGCGCTCAAGTCATTATGTGGCCAGAGTAATGTCTTTAGTGTTTTAAAAATCTTGTTCCATCCTGGGTAAATCATATGACTCCAGACTAGCTGGTGGTCAGGGGATCATGACTACAACCTTACCCACCAACCAAGAATCTCAAAGCGGGATCTGGTGGAAATCTGGACCTCGCTACTCTGCTGCTTCATTACATTTTATCTCCTGAAGCCTCAAAACTTTAGATAAACTATATGATCAATTGAATTATTACCTTGGATATCTCTCAATATGTAAACTTCCTTCTTGTGCCATGTTGAATGCAATAATATTAACCTAATTATGTGCTTTTCTATAAAACTATATAAATCCCATACCTTGACATCATTTGGACATTAGTGAATTTTGTGAAAAATAATTTACTACACCTGAATAGTTAAATAGTTGTTGACAAATAGTGCATTTTTTAAAAGTCTATCCATATTGTAACAGGAAATTAAAGGTTCTTACATTACTGTCACTTTCATAAGTAAATTCATTCATTTGTTACAGGGAATCCAACCAATGCGACGTATTTTCTGACAACAGCAGAAGATTAATAGGATTCTTGTGTTCGATTGTATAGGGTGCCATGATTTTTTATGACACAGTTCATAATCAAGTCTTGGCATCATTTTACTCCTTAAAGTAGACCTATTGTTGAAGACATTGAAAATGGTGTATATTTAATTTATTGTTGGTGGTTTTCAGAAGCTCTCAAGAACCATGTATCTAATTATGTTGCCAAGAACTCTTTTAAAAGGGAAAATGTCAAAGGTCAGGTTTATTTTTCTCATAGTTTCATTTGTCAGTGAAAGATACTATGAACTTGTATATATTCCATATGTTGATAGCACCATCATTGGGCCAGTTACTATATTAGATATTAACTCAATGTTTGTGACCTATAACAGATTCTTTATGTAAAAATTGCCAGTTCTCTCTACCATTATGCAAAAAAATAGAAAAATATCCCTCTCATAACACTGGTCACACTGGTCACACTGGTCACACTGGTCATCACAGCCAACTACTGCACTAAGGACCAGTATCCCACTGCCAGCCATATTGAGGTGACTGTTGTTAAGGAAATTGTATTAGTCTGTCAAAGTTACACGCAGTTTCCAGTATTGGTACCACAACAGAAGTGCCTTTTATTTTCTATATAGTACCAGAATTTTTAAATGTCAATGCATTCTAAAAATAATAGCACTGATTAACAAATTATCCAGTTCCATGTATTTATCCATTTAATCATCATTCACAAATTAATATAACAGATTTTCTCCATGAATAAAAAGAATGATATCAATTATATAATGGATTTATGCAAGAAGAAAAAAAGGACTATTCTGAAAAAAAAATACACCCTCTTTACTGAAGGGCCCTTATGCCAATTTGCATGAAGATTAAATAGCTTTTTAATTGCCATTAAATTATGCTGGCTAAACTGTGATTTCATGCAAATATTAAGCTGTAATGACATACAGTGAATCATTTAGAAGATTTAGAACTGGGAACAAAGAGGGACAATTAATTATAATCCTCAGATTTAACAATATAATGTGTCACTGGGCTGTGTATGAATATGGCCCCATCATTTTGTTATCATTTATAAATTATGCACAGATGATGTAGCACCATAGAAAATATGTGGCACCCATAACCCTTGTGAAGACACGTTTCTCCAAAGCTCTCTCTAATTTTTTTTCAACACGTATTTATCAACCATAGAGCTCTGTTCAGTAAAAGAGAAGGTTAGTATTAAGCATTATAGTATTGTATGACACTGCATTTCATACATCATCTCATTTCTCAGTTTGTGTTAATTAGGTAATGTATTTTAGATTTCACTTTGAAAACTCATGTGGGAACCCATTAACCTCTTGGTCTCAAAGCTACGGTTTTCTCTTGGTACTCTATAACCATATGAATATATAATCATAATCAGGTTGCTAGGGATTTTATCAGAGAATATTCCGAATTTAGTATAAAACTCAGACTCAATATTTGAAAATCAACAGAGCATATGAAGTACATCCCAACTTACTTGTACATGCCATGGCAGATGGATCTTTCTCTGCTCTGTAGTAACCTTTCTCACACTGGCAGACAGTCGTTGCCTCAACATAAGTGAAGCTGTGTGGAGGACATTTGGAGCACTTGATATTCCCAGCAAAAGCCTTGTAGAATCCTGGCCTGCAAGCTGCAAAACAAGACAACACCGTCAATGCTTCCTTTTACTTTTACATTGTGCTTAATCTGTCATTCTGTTCTGACAGTGAGAAATCTTGGTTAGATACTCCGTGTAAGCACATTCTGACCTAAGGCAAGTCACTTTATCTCCCTGCACCTCAGACAACAAAATTAGATTGTAAATCCTTCTGGGTAGAACTTCATTATTTTTCACAATGACAGTAAATGATTAATTTTGATGTTGGGCCAGATTAAAACTGTATTTAGATCAAATTTATAAAGTTAGTTCTCTTTTATTCTTCAATGTTTTACATACTGTATACATAACTCTAATATACTTAGACATGTATACATATTATTTGCATTAGTGTAGCTAGGATTATTGGTACTAGTATGCAAATGATCAGAGCCGGATACCATCTCAAACTCAACATGTCTAAAACTGAACTCCTAATCTTCCCGTCTGCGAGTTTCTATCCTAAGTACTTTGGGAATTCACCATGGACATTGGATTCCTAGCTCAAAGACAGGGCCCTCCTTGCTTTGCTATATGTTAATTTGTATTTATCTTTGTCTGAACTTAATTTATGTACAGCGCTATGGAATATGTTGGAGCGTTATAAATGAACTATAATAATAATAATAATAATAATAATAATATACCCTTTTGGAGCCCCTAGTCAGTGAAGTGTAGAAGCCCCTGCGAGTGAGTATGCAAGGTATGCACAGACCCATTTTTGCCTTTTCTGTGTGTGTAACTCTCTTGTTCTAGGTTGTTATTCCTAGTAGGCAGTCTATGAACTGCAGCATTTTATTTTTTTTAAAGCCAGGAACTATTTTTTTTTTTTTTTAAAGTGGTACCCCTACCAGGGAAGCGCTTCTAGGCGACTGCCTAGTTGGCCTAATGAGTAATCCGGCCATGCAAATGATTATCATAATGTATCACCAATGTACAGTCCTTCTATCCACATTATGCAAAGATCCTTAGTTATACTTCCTCTTTAGCATATATTCTCGAATTGGGGTAGAGTTCCAAGAAAGAACTCACAAGGAGCTGTATACATAAAAATACACTTGTTAAGGAATACACTAGTTGTAACTGGACAAAATAGATTCTGTATTACAAAACCTTTGAGGACTGCCAGAGGAAAAAAAAAACAGAGGATGGAAGGAAAATGAACTGCATGGTATCATTGGCATAGATTGTTTTGCCACCACAGAGACAACTATGCAAAGTACCCCAAATTACCACATGAAAGCATCGCATTAGTATTCAGAAGTTGCACATTAGCATATTAATGCCATGTAAACAACGGTAAATATCTCAAGATTGATTGGCTATATAAATTAGGTCCAGAACAATGTATAGTCCAAGTTTTAAAGCATGGGTGGAAAAAGGGCAGTGCTCGAACATTTTTAACAACATCAAAAAATAATACATTATTTTGTATTATTTAAAATAGCCCTGTCCCAACATCTTTAGTGTGTGTGTGTGTGGGGGGGGGGGGCAGATTTTAATTGCCTGTTGTTTTATGAAAAATTGCCTGTGAGAGTTAGTGGGTGGAGTCTGGAAGCAGCCCTACCTCCCATCAGCCTTAAAGTTCCCCAGCTGTGACCGTAAATAAGAAGAACTTTAAATAAAGAGCTTGGGGTGACTGAATTCCTTTAAACTTAAAAGGTAGACCATGCCAAGGAATACACAGGTGGATCTAGGAGAAACTGGCTACACACAAGATTCATCCTGTAATGAAGATTTAATATCACTATACTAAGATGACCTCTATTGGAAATGGAGCCCTTGGTGCAGGAAATGCAAATGTTCACAATATACACAACATACAGTATATGAATATGACTGTAAGATGACGACAAACAAATAAAGTCTGGATATGGCTGTTGTTAGTCCTTTGATAGCAGTTCCAAAAATGTGTACATAATATAAAAGAAGGTATAGTCAATACTTTTTTTTTAAGCAAAATACAACATTTCTTCACAAAAAGTAATTGTTCTTACACCAACATTGTTAACATAAACACGACTATCTCCGTATAATGGAAAATTATATAAAAGAAGTTTACATAGTAAAGAATACCCAGAGAAAGGACATTATCTACATATATTGTAGCTTGAAACTGAATAAACAGTACATTTAATGAGATAACATAGGTACACTAATGAGATAACATAGGTTCTTAAATGGTTCTTTTAGTTATTTGAGGAATAAATTCAAAACAAACTAATGCTCTGTCTGTTTCATTTGAGCAGAAATAAAGTTTTCCTCAGTATAAATGACCTATATCAGAATCATGGTGCAGGACGTATGGTTATATATGTGACCCAGCTGAAACCACAGTGGCTGGTTGGTTTCTTAAATTAATAGCAATTAAAATATACATGTAATCATAATAAATATGTAAATCCAACACAACTGTCATACACAAGTTGGTACCATGAATTTTATACCTGCAATATCTGAGTAAAAACCTTGATCATTTTTATAATTTCTGTCAGTTTCTAGGTTAATAGGTGCACAAATCAATCATTCAAATTGCCTGCTGCCAATTACAGTTAATAATTATTCCTAGAATAGTTTCATTCAATGAGAGCTCATTTTCCTAATTAGTGAATATATCTTTTGATAGACACACATGCTATCTGGCTGAACCTTGAGTATTACCATAAAAAAAGCAAGTTTCAAAATGTTAATGGTGTAATAAACATATTACTAAAATTATTTATAGCAAAAAATATTGCACACGCTCAATGGAAAAAGATATAAAAATTGACAATATGTCTACATAAATACAGATTTAAAGTGATTGTAGGCACCAAGCTGAAGCTTTTGTACTTGTGGAAAACCCCACAAATGGCAACAGAGATTTTGACTACTACAGAGAACGAAGAAAATATATTTTTTTAATATAGTTTACTTTATTTTTTATTTTTAGAAAGTTAAAAAGTAAGGAAATGTAACATATTACATGCTATTAAATATAATAAATGTAATAAATATATTTTACCATTTAATATACATTTTTATACATGTATTATATAAATAAATAAAAGTTATCAATACGGTATTAGAAATATGATAATTCATAAATCTAATATGTGTTTATAATTAATTTAAATATTTGTAGTAGGAAACAAAACATCTATGATTTAATTTTATCATTTGGGTGAAAAAACTTGAGGAAGAAAGGATTATGGTAAGGTATATATGGGGACTAGTTGTCTTTTCTTAGGCAATGACAAACATATTTTCCTTATTAATTATTTTTCAATGTTATTAAAAGAACCATTTAATTCTTTAAAAAATATATTTACTTATATATTAGGTACATATATCATAAATATGCTAAAAATGGAATCCATTTGGGTTACCATGTATAATGTGCTCTTATTTCTAGTATTGGCTGTTGGTATTGTTATCTAACATAGTTCACCAAATTTATCATATATACAGTCAGGTCTATAAATATTGGAACATCGACAAAATTCTAATCTTTTTGGCTCTATACAGCACCACAATGGATTTGAAATGAAACTAACAAGATGTGCTTTAACTGCAGAATTTCAGCTTTAATTTGAGGGTATTTACATCCAAATCAGGTGAACGGTGTAGGAATTACAACAGTTTGTATATGTGCCTCCCACTTTTTAAGGGACCAAAAGTAATGGGACAATTGGCTGCTCAGCTGTTCCATGGCCAGGTGTGTGTTATTCCCTCATTATCCCATTTACAAAGAGCAGATACAAGCTCCAGTGTTCATTTCAAGTGTGCTATTTGCATTTGTTGCTGTTAACTCTCAATATGAGATCCAAAGAGCTGTCACTATCAGTGAAGCAAGCCATCATTAGGCTGAAAAAAAAAAAACATCAGAGAGATAGCAAAAACATTAGGTGTGGCCAAATCAACTGTTTGGAACATACTTAAAAAGAAAAACGCACCAGTGAGCTCAGCAACACCAAAAGACCCGGAAGACCACGGAAAACAACTGTGGTGGATGACCGAAGAATTATTTCCCTGGTGAAGAAAACACCCTTCACAACAGTTGGCCAGATCAAGAACACTCTCCAGGAGGTAGGTGTATGTGTGTCAAAGTCAACAATCAAGAGAAGACTTCACCAGAGTAAATACAGAGGGTTCACCACAAGATGTAAACCATTGGTGAGCCTCAAAAACAGGAAGGCCAGATTAGAGTTTTCCAAACAACACCTAAAAAAGCCTTCACAGTTCTGGAACAACATCCTATGGACAGATGAGACTAAGATCAACTTGTACCAGAGTGATGGGAAGAGAAGAGTATGGAGACGGAAAGGAACTGCTCATGATCCAAAGCATACCACCTCATCAGTGAAGCATGGTGGTGGTAGTGTCATGGCATGGGCATGTATGGCTGCCAATGGAACTGGTTCTCTTGTATTTATTGATGATGTGACTGCTGACAAAAGCAGCAGGGTGAATTCTAAAGTGTTGCGGGCATTATTATCTGCTCATATTCAGCCAAATGCTTCAGAACTCATTGGACGGCGCTTCACAGTGCAGATGGATAATGACCCGAAGCATACTGCAAAAGCAACCAAAGAGTTTTTTAAGGGAAAGAAGTGGAATGTTATGCAATGGCCAAGTCAATCACCTGATCTGAATCCGATTGAGCATGCATTTCACTTGCTGAAGACAAAACTGAAGGGAAAATGCCCCAAGAACCAGCAGGAACTGAAGACAGTTGCAATCGAGGTCTGGCAGAGCATCACCAGGGATGAAACCCAGCGTCTGGTGATGTCTATGCATTCCAGACTTCAGGCTGTAATTGACTGCACAGGATTTGCAACCAAGTATTATAAAGTGAAAGTTTGTTTTATGACTGTTATTCTGTCCCATTACTTTTGGTAGGCACATATACAAACTGTTGTAATTCCTACACCGTTCACCTGATTTGGATGTAAATACCCTCAAATTAAAGCTGAAAGTCTGCAGTTAAAGCACATTTTGTTCGTTTCATTTCAAATCCATTGTGGTGGTGTATAGAGCCAAAAAGATTAGAATTATGTCGATGTCCAAATATTTATGGACCTGACTGTATTTATTCCACCTTTTTAATGTAAAAAATAATTATGTATAAATATCTCAACAAGTCAGAATAATCAGTACACATTTAGATAAGAGACAACATATGAATGAAGAAGACCTCCAAGACCACCTAAACTTTACCCTTTTTATTTTATTATTAATAGCTTAATATAAATAAAATGGATTGTATCACATTATTTCTTCCTAATGGTATTTAAATGATCTTTCATTGGGGTGTCTACTATTCAAGACAATCTATTAGCCTTAGGTCTCTACACACAATTTTAGAGGAGCATTTTCCTTAAATCACTGTTGGCTTTTAGAAGTATTTTTAATAAAAAATGTTTCAGCTCTATAATAATTATATCTTTTTCCATTCAATCTTTTTGTAAGTCCTCACATATCTATGTCATTGAAAAAGGCAGTTCTAACACTTATATGTTTGAGATAAATGTTCAAACAGTCATAATAGGGAATAAAATCTTCAAAGTCTGACATAAATGTATTAAATTGGTGTATGAAAGTGGACTTTCTAACCTCTGAAATAAATGCATGAAAGCAGATTCTAAAGTTACAAAGAAATAGAAAGCCCTAACAACTTATTTTATACTCATATCTATTAAAGGGATATGGAAGGTTCACTGCTTTTAATATTAAAATACAGAACCCAAGTGTTTTTTTTTGCACATCTTTCCATGATTTTATTAACACATTCTGCTTTTACTCACTGACACCTTCCAAATAGTCCTAACAAAGTTCTACTGCCTGTAACTAATGCACACAGTGTCTATGTATTACTAGATGTACTAACCGATCACAGATTGTCTCTCAGCAGCATTTCAAAACATGTCTGTAAGTGGCTAGTACATCAAGTACCAAAATAAATATTGTATACATGAGCTAGTGTGTGCAAACCTTTGTTGGAACTATTTGGAAGGTTTCAGTGGGTGAAATCAGAGCTTTTAAGCATTTGTTAATAAAATGATACGTAGATATGCAAACAAAAACTCTGTTTATTTTAATATAAAATACAGGGAACGTCCATATCCCTTTAAGTTGAATATACTGTAGATGCAGTTATTAATATATTAGTAATTAGACTGGGGGGTTCCCTGGTGGTCCAGTGGTTAGGATTCAGCACTTTTACCACTGCATCCTGGGTTAGATTCAAGCTGAGCAGGGTTGGAACTGGTCAGTACTTGGATGGGAGATCACCTAGGAATTTCAGGAGCTGTATGTTGTGGCCCACTGGAGAAGGAGCTGGCAACCCACTGGAGTATCTCTGCTATGAATGCCAAGTGGATCAGTATGACCATGGACATAAAGATGTCCTGGTGTGTTACGGTCCATAAGGCCATAGAGAGTTGGAAATGACTGAACGAAGCAAAACAACAACATTAGACTGGAGCAAATGAATCACATAGTTCAATATCTGGCAAAAAAAAGGCATTTTCACAACATTGTAAACAATTAGAGTTTCCACAAGAGTACACAATGTCACTGGACTCAAAACTCACAGGGCCCTACATCCGTTGCAACATGTTAATACTGCTTTTGTTTTTTGCCTTGAACTTAACCCATGAATATCGCTACAGAATATGTTGGCGCATTACACATAAACAATAATAATAATAATAAAAAAAAAAAAACATTTCCTAGAGTATTTTTAACTGATGTAATGGGTCTGGCCAACATAAAGGGCAAACGTTACCTAAAATTAAGTTTATTTTACATTAAAGAGCACTCTCAGAGAGTAACTATATATGTAATGTGCCTACTTTTGAAGTTACTCCCCCATGTTTGTGGTGAGACTAGCTATTATTTAAGGTTAACTTTTTGTCACTGACACTCTGAATGCTGAACTAATTACGTCAAAACTGCAAGAGCCAGGTCACAAGCCATTCAGGCTGCAGCCATTCAGTGTTATTCAGCAGCTTACATCACCTAATATACAGGGGCAAAGCTACCAGTGGTGCAGTGAACCAGGGCCCTCCTCTGGGGGCCCAGTGCTGTGTAAAAAAATGTTCCATTTAATTTTTTTTGCGCTTTTCTATTGAAGCTCCAAGTGGTGGCAGTGTGGAGCAGTTTAGCATGCTGGGGATATGTATCAGGGAAGAGGCAAGAGAGAGCAAGGGCTGGATGACAGCAAAGGATACGGGATGGATTATATGCTGAGGAGGGATGGGTGCTGAGTGGGAATGGATGCTGAGAGGGGGTGGGAGTTGTGTGGAGGTGGATGTTAAGAGAGACTAGGTGCTATGTAGAGATAATATATGTACAGTATCTCACAAAAGTGATGACACTCTGCTACAATGTAAAGTAATAAGTGTACAGCCTGTATAACAGTGAAAAGGTGCTGTCCCCTCAAAATAACTAAAGTTATGTAGAGATAGAAGAACACTTATAGTCCCTATATGTAAGGACCACTAATAAACAATTAAACTATATTTAAATGGTACAACAACGGCGTGATATAATTGTTAAAACTTAAATGAAGAAGTGGTCTAAATAAAGAGAACATAGACCACTATCATCCTCCTACAGGGGGATGTATTGATGCAAGGAATATTTATTTAAATATGCTGGTTATGATAATAGTCCCATTGTATTTTAGGCTATTACACTAATAATGTCTTGTACATAATGAAAGTATATACTGAACTCATATAAGTAGGGATAAATTCCCTTACATTTATATCTATGTCTTCATTATAGTGCTTGTTCATAAGCCTCTGTTATACTGGGAAACAAAACACACCAGTCTAGATATATCTAGGCTCCAATTTTGCCTAATCTTATTCCTTTATTAACCTGCTATATATAACTGAGACTGTGAGAGGATTTAAGCTATGAAAATGCTCTATTGCCCCCACCTCTGGTGAGATCACGAGCAGTAAACCTAATCTAAACACTGGTCTGTATGTTGCCCAGTGAGTATATGCCATAAACAAGGCATTAGTATATCTGATCTATCCTCCTCACCCTGTCTTGTTGTTGGAATACTGCCCTGCGGCCCAGTCTATGAAGGGAGGGGATCATGCTCTGCTTCAGTATGTCACAGTACATGCTGGCATTCAGGGTTCCCTCAATGAACTGTAGCTCCCCAGTGCCGGCAGCACTCATGCAGGCCCAGACCATGACACTCCCACCACCAGACCTAAAACCCTATTGAGCATCTGTGGGCCATCCTCAAACGGAAGGTGGAGGAGTGCAAGATCTCTAACATCCACCAGCTTTGTCATCATGAAGGAGTGGAAGAGGACTCCAGTGGCAACCTGTGAAGCTCTGGTGAACTCCATGCCCATGAGGGTTAAGGCAGTGCTGGAAAATAATGGTGGCCACACAAAATATTGACACTTTGGGCCCAATTTGGACATTGGGGTGTACTCACTTCTGTGCCAACGGTTTAGACATTAATGGCTGTGTGTTGAGTTCTTTTGAGGGGACAGCAAATTTACACTGTTATACAGGCTGTACACTTACTACTTTACATTGTAGCACAGTGTCATTTCTTCAGTGTTGTCACAAGAAAATATATAATAAAATATTTATAAAAATATGAGGGGTGTACTCACTTTTGTGAGATACTGTATGTGTGATTCACGCAGGCAGGAAGTAAGTGAAAGGGAGCAGCTGTTCATATGTTTTATCCCATTAAATGACTTTAAGCAATTTCTTTATGTGTTAGTAACATATGTTCATAATCATTTAAAGGCCACTAGATTAAGTTTTTTTCTTCTTAAAAGACATACTGCCAATGTAGACAGTATAATAGAAAATGAGAATTGAGCATATAATTAAAAAAATATAAATGTACCCATTTCTTTTCGTTTTTATTTATTTATATTCCATATGACTCCATTTGAAGCTCTGATCTAACTGTACATGTCCTCCTTTTGTGTTGTGTCCCTCTAGGAGGCTACTATGTAAATGATGGGGGCAAATGCATGGCTGTGCATGAGGCTGTTTCTTGACTCATTCACAGGGCCTGGTGTGCACTAACTCATGCAACAAAGGAGAACATGTACAGCTTGATCAGAGCTACAAAAGGAATAATAATAAAATGCATACAAAATAATATGATAAATTCTCATTCTTTGTCATACTGCCCTTCAAACAGACGACAGTCACAGTACTAAAGGGGTTAAAGTTTTCAGAAAACATTTATAAGAAATTGTTGGCGTAGACAAACATTTCAAAAGTTATTCATCCATTTGTAACCACAAATGTACAGGATATGAGTGGGGTAAACAGGTAATTGCATTTAACTTGATGTTTCAGTTTTTAGACCCACTAGCCGGCAGCTACTTTTGTGACTTAATATCTTTTTGTTGAGTTTCCTTGACAAGGCGGCTGTAAGTCTCGGAACAACTGTCCAATTCTATGTCTACATGGGACTGAGCAGTATTCGTTAAACCACATTACCTATTTATCCTTCTAGCATGCTGATCTTTTACATGCTGCTTTGTGGTTTTAAATGGAATAATACAATTTGGAAGAATTAGAACAAGAGCATGGGCCAAATACTTTTCTAAATCATGTCTACAAATTGATTAAACTAGCAAAGGCATGCGGTACCAAATAAGGTTTCAGGAAGACACAATTCTGAATATACCAAATGATCTGAAATGAACTCTGTAATGCATGAGGAACTACCTGGTGTGTGTGTGTGTGTGCGTATATGTGTTTTAAGGCTTAAAAAATAATGCCAGCCCCAAAGTGACTGCTGAGATGTGACCCGCCCGGCTGCTTCCTGTGTGGTAATGACACAAGTAGGATCAGCTGCTGCTTAGCTCTGCCAAACAGAGAGAGGAAGGAGAAAAACACCAGCAGCAGTAATTGATGCAGGGAATGGACAACCTGCAGGGATGGTAATGAAGTGTGTATGTGCAGCACAGAGAGACTCTTATATGAAAATACATAGCACCATCTAACATGGTACCACACTACGTATCCCAGGCTGCTTGGCAGCACAGACACGAACCCCAGAGTTTAATAAAAATGTTTCAACCTCGCTTCCTCCAGATTGGCCAAAACTAATTATGAATTTTAATGTTAATTTAGCCTGGGTTTGGAGGGGGTGTTTACACTAATTTCCAACTGTCAGAAATTACAAGCCATTTTGCTAACATCAAGGTAAGTTTTTAAATGTTTATTTTGGGATTTTATCATCCAAAATGTTTTTCATACACTATTGGTTCTCTTCTATCAGATGCATTCATAATCCAGGAAACTTAGATATGCCTTTAAATAAATGTCCATAATGTATACAAAGTATTTAACCTTCTATTTATATGCTATAATACGAAATTTTAACAGGTCCTCTACCTTTGGCTTGTTATAATAATAATTACCAAAATATTCAATAAACACACCCTATTTATATATCAAAATAAATAAAAGCACATCTTTAATAGTTTATGTCTTTTTAATAAAAGGAAACATATATCTGTAAGTATTTTATCTCTGTTTTATCAAATGAAGCTATTTTTCCCAAATCATTTGAATTAATTTCATTTTATTTTCCTGCCCAAAGTATTATATTTTACAGTTACCGTTTAGATACACTATGCTTTTTATGGGCAGAAAAGTGCTTCCTTTAATCCGCAATGATAATTTCTCCAATAAAAAAGATATCTTGAAGCCTTCAGTGATCACCCTTGCCACTCCTGTAAAGCCTAGCTACCCTCAGAGAGGCCATGATTTACATTTAACAATGTGTTAGCACGGGTGGGACAGTCAGTATTCGACAGGTGGTGAGACCTCTAATTGCCTCACCTGTATTCATACAGTGTTAGACCTAAATCATAACCTATCTATGGTCCTTGAGAGAGGTTTGAAAATCACTAATTTAGCATTTTTTTTCTATTTATTAACAATTTAGTTGTAAAATTGGCATAAACATTATGATACAACACTGCAGAAAATGAAAAGCCACAGCTGGAGCTATGAGCATTTTATTTGTATGTTTTTAATTTTAATGTAAATAACCAAAAGGTAAAATATAGCTTTTCATGTATACAGTTCTCTATGTTGAATGTGTGTTTGAACCAATGGGGATAGGTCCTAGTGCGCATAAGGAGCCAATACATTTTGGACCATCTCCGATCAGAGATCTTCAACCCAAGCACCTAATTCAAATATTGAAAATCGAATAAGGGGATAACAGGGATTAAAATATTAAAATAGCTACATTTCTTTGATAGGAGGAAACTAACCTAAACTAAATCTGGCCCAGGAAATTTCTTCCTAAAAACACAACTGATAAATTGTCTACAATTACACAAAACTGACTCACTAAATAAGCAAAGCAATGGTTCCAAAGAATGAACTACTACATAGTACACATAGTACAATAGTACAATAGTAGATAGTACAAATATAAGATTGTTATTTGATTCTTAATAAATATACGATTTTTTTTTAATTCTGTAATTTTTATCTATCAATCAGGCTTTTGAATTACCTCCCTTTCCTATGCTACTTATGTTTGTGTTAGTCGCTTTTGGGATCCCACATGATCAGAGTAACTGAAGGAAGCTGGATGTGAGGTTATGGGCTAGCACATCACATAACCACCAATCACCCCGAGCAAATTAAGTAATAAGCAAGTGCTTAGAGAAATACAAAGTTACGAAGCAGAGACAGGAAGGAGAGTAAGAAAGACTGGTCAACAGACAAAAATTATATACTGAAGATTCCCACTGATGAAAACCATTTATGGCTGAAACGTACTATTGTATGAAACATTTTGGCACCCATGACAAAATTACATATTTGGTAGCCAGCTAAGAGTCTTTCTATTCTTGCTCCAAGAACTTAGCCTCACCCTTCCTTGAATTTTGCTGCTAGTTATGATATATTCTTGGGCTGTCTTGCATGCACATCATGTTTCAGATCTATCCACACATTTTCAGTGGTATTCAAGTCTGAGGACTGTGAGGGCCATTACAAAAGCTTTAGCGTGTTGCAGTAGCCAGCCCCTTATTAGCTTCAGTTTCTTGACTGACTGTGTGACATTAGCTTCCAGAATTTGTTGTTTCTTACATCCATACAATGTTTGCTGTACTGTACCACTGACTGCCACGCAACCCCAAAGCACAATAGATCCACCCCACCATTATAACAGTTGGCAAGGTGTTCTTATCTTCAAGTGCTGCTCCTCTTTTTTCCCCAAACATAACTTTGATTATTATAGCCACAGAGATCTATTTTTGCTACATCAGTCAACAACTCTTGGATCCAAATGCTTTTTACGTATCTAGATGTTTTTTTGCTTACTTCAGATGTTGAGTTTTGTGATGAGATCACAGTTTCGCCGTGATGACTCTTCCATGCTTATCATGATTGTGCAAACAACGCAGCAGAGTGGAACCACCACTCCTCTGTCAGATAAAGCCCTTGTAGTCATATGTGGGGTTTGTTCTGCCCATCATATTAGCAGTTCTATCTGAGAATTTTCTTGGTCTTCAGATCTTGTCTTGACTTGCACAGTTCCCTTTAAATGCTATTTCTTAATGACATTGGAAACAACAAGATGGAAGCACTTTGATATGTTTTTATAGACTTCCCTCTTTGTAGGCATCAGTTAGCTTCATTTTCAGATCCCCAGAGAAGTCCATGGTTATTGAGTGTTAGCACATGAACTACCTGCCTGAGGTCTAACACACTCATTAAGTTCTAAGACCTTACAACTGGTGCCCATACTTTTTTTCACATGTCACAAGTGCTATTTTATTGTGTTCTACTTTTTACATTCATAAAAAATAAATAAGAAGTAACTGTGAATTAGCATTTGAAGAAAAATGTAATAAAAAAAATAGTTTGCTGCAAAGGCTGTGTTTACTACTTTTTACTTTAAAAATCAACAAAATATTTAGTAACTTAGCCCAAACATTTGTATATACCTGTATTTCTGGTTGTTGCTTTTTCTCCTGTGCAAGGGAAACGTGCCTGGCATTTCGGTTCTGGCCTGCCCTATGTGATGGCACAAATAAGCAAGAAACATTATCCCACAGGACACACTATTTTGTGAAATCTGCTCTCAGGTTTTGTTTGTTTGCTAATACTTACAGTATTATACTGTAACTAAAACCTTTGCTGTGTTCCTTTAATATGTATTTCTATTATTTATAAAGAAAATATATTGAAAAAAATTGCAATAAAGCCAACTGAAGATGAATTTCAGCAGATAAATTGATTTTCAGAAATATATCATCTATTTTTGAATAAATCTGTATGCAAAATGTTTATGAAATGCATCATTTATTTTTCTTAGAATAAGTAAAACGCCGTCCACAAATGACTATAGAGCAGTCTATGAATGAAGTTATGAAAAATTCTCAGCAAGAAATGCTAGTCGGACTGATCATAACAGCAACTCCAATTTGCATAAATGAGATTTAGTAGAATCCATGTACAAATCTGGAAAAATAGAGGTAGGTTCTGTATAATCAGCAGTTTTATGCAGATTTCTCATTTACTTAAGCTTTTTTTTCATGACTGGTCATCAACAAAATGAGATAAGATTGCTGTTCCGTTCCATAATATATATTACAAGGTTAAAAGGACACTGTCATCAAACATTTGCCAGGGCTCATATTAGATTATTGTAAATTAAGGACCAACGTACTAAGAAAAAAAGCACTTGTTTAAAAAGTAATCAACAATCTAACATCATTAGACGCAGTGTAAGACATGGCATAAAACAATTTTTGGGAAAAGCATAGTTTTTGAAGATTATTTATGAGTAAAGGAATACTTTTTGTGTGTGTTAAATCACTTCCTGATTGGTGGATCATGGGGGTGGATTCAGTGGATAGGAGGGAGAGGGAAAGAGACAGATATACCGTAGATACTCAAATATAGCTCCACTCAAATATATTGCAAGGGTTACGAATTTGGTAGGTAAACAGGGAAAAATTGCAAGACGCGAATATAACACAAGGGCTAAAATGAATGGAATTGTAGAAAGAATATGTGCTGAATCCTGTTCCAAAAGCACCCTAAATGGTGCACATATACTTTAATATTCAATATAACAAATAAATACAACAGAATATTATGGTTAATGTCACGTTCATATACATATATAATATGTACTGTGTGCTTGAGACCTCCACTCCCATTCCCAGCCCGTAAGTGAGGTTGCAAGTTACTTTGCTATTCAATTGGTGTCTTTTTGCAGGTTCCAAACCGAGTTACAGCCTTGAAAAAATTGCAATGGTTAAACCCGCAACTTACAACCTCCCGGAGCCTTTGATCTTTAACTTTTGCAAGAGCTATCATCGCTAAAATTGCAAATCGCTATTCAATTGCTCTAATTCCCCAAGCCCGCCAATGTTTTTACACCCCTAAATGGCAAAGGAATGAGAAAATCCTACGAGTGCTAGAGAGGACCCGCAAAGGGGTCAAACACCTATTCATAGCACTGTAAATGCAAATATAATATCAATACTGCACTGTAAATAACAGGGAAAGCGATGACAGACATTAGAATTAATTGCACAACAGTCTCAAGCTCTCAAATCAGCAGGAAATTAAATGTATTTTTATGTTTCATTTCGGGGCTAACTCGATCTCGGGTATCAATGAGTTAATACATATCAGGCCACCCGTATGGACTAGAACAGTATTTGCATTCATTTACATTATTCTTTATTTTGCAAGTTTGCAAGTCTGATCGCATATCGGACCCCTGAACCAAACTGATTGACATGTAACCTCTGTGTTTTACTGCCGTAATAATAATTTTCTATTGGCTGATTAAAAATAGGAGGTTACGGGCTTGCTTAATTGATCATGTTCTCACCCTGAACTGCTCCGAACCAGTGCATGGTTTACGGTTTTGGCTTTAGGACAGTAACTTGAGCGATTGAATAGCATCATATTCAGAGACTAACGGGAGCCCACAACACAGACATATGGCCTACAACGATCAAGTGTTTGCATTAACAATATACTGTATTTGTAAAGTACTAGTTATTGCCTACAGCGGTGCTGTCCAACTGGTGGCCCTCTGGCTAGATACAAGCCCTCCAACTGTTTTCTTTGGCTCACTGTTTGCCAGGGAAAGACTCCTCACAAACCTAGCATTATTAAAATAAATCACTTCGTAAGGTTTAAACACTTGGGACATAATTAATCCAAAATAAGTAGTTTATACAATTTATATTAATTTATATATTTAGATATACATAAAAATTATTATTTTGGATCCGGCGCACCAGCTCACTAGCCAATATAAAAATACTAAAGAAGCTGGACAGCACAGGTCTATGGTAACAAATCCCAGAATATTTGGAACCTTTGCTGTGTCCCTTTAATTTTCACTGAATCACTGCAAGGGGT
This sequence comes from Discoglossus pictus, assembly GCA_027410445.1. Taxonomy (NCBI): domain Eukaryota; kingdom Metazoa; phylum Chordata; class Amphibia; order Anura; family Alytidae; genus Discoglossus; species Discoglossus pictus. Next base: position 64,615,422 of record CM050164.1, on the reverse strand, counting down.
CTGTTTCCTTTTCTGTTTGTATTTTCAACTAAAAATAGCAAATGTAAAACTTGTACCGTGAATGATTGAATCCTAGGAGCACTATTCTATTAGAAGCGCAAAAATGCCTGTAACCCGTCATTTTGGCAGCAGGTGTTTTTTTCTTGAAATATTTCGATGTATCCTATAGACTCCAGCTTGCAATTTAACTCCTTAAGCCTAAACACGTAAACCCTGCCTATTTAAGTCTGATTACAGGGGGCGTGATCATATGATCTGACAATATTGAAGCCATCGCTTCATTTGCTTCTCGGACACAGATAATAGTAAATGAGACTGTCATCATGATGTCAATAAAACATGGAAGTTAGACGTAATCTGCAATCGGAGGCTACAAATTAATTTATGCCAATAAGTAATATTTGCCGATCGGGCTCGCAATCAAGCAATCTAGCACTCTATAAAATGCATTTGATCATCTGTTCTAGTCCATGTGGATGTCATATTATGTATTAACCCCTTAATACTTGGTATCAATATTACTCAGAAATAACATTTAAAAAATATATTTTTTAATTGCATATTTTGGGGTTTGAGACTGTTGTGCAATTAATTGTAATGTGTTTCCATGCCTTCCCAAGCTTTTAAAGTAACAGTATTGTGTGTTGCATTGCTGCTACGACTCTAATAATTGTTTAAAAAAGCCCTTGTAATATTTTTGACAGAAACTTCAGTTGTAGGTAAAACTTTATTTACAAGCTAGAGATACGGGTCTAATTGAATATCGATTTTGTGTAACTTTAATAGAGCTTGTAATATTCAAGCTGTGCTAAAACCAATGGAGTTCTAAGGCCAAATTTGCCAAATGGTAGTGATTGTGGGCGGGGAACTCGTAATCAGATTGCAAGTAGCTAATAGAATATGTGGCAATAAACAAGAGTGGTTTTAATTGTGTATAAATGTATGAATTGGGCAATAGATTAGGGCCCTATATTACCACTTTCCTAACCATACATATATGATATGTTTAAGGGATACGGCAAAGCTTCACTAAGCTTCACATGGGCTAAGAAGAATTGTGCCGAGGCAACAGTGGCAATTTTTTCATCTCAGCCTTCAGTGATCTGCATTTTTGCCCAAGTGAATCTGGGGATATGTATATAAATTATGGTCATTTTATATTAATGATGATTCTTAATAGTAAAAATTTAATGTGGACCACATTTTCATATTATTTGTATATTTTTCACCACTGTGATAATTAGCATACTTATATCTATATTTGTCACTGAACCTATGCATTTTTGTAAATTTTCAGATAATGGACCACTGCAGATTGTGAAAAACTTTATATGTTTGGGAGGTTTGTAACAAAATATCAACATTATCAACCAAGTCAAATCATTAGATAAAATATTTTTTTTCGTAAACACAGCTTTTGCAGGAAGGTTGCCATTTTTGTGTCTTCTACACTTCTGCTGGCTTGAAGCCTATTCTAATTTTTATTAATTTTTCAAGAGTGGAAGGATGGAGAAGTGAAGATGATTTGTTGTTTCATTAGTGGATTCAGATAAGACTCCAGCACAGGGCACCTCTCCTTCCCTCCTATAGGCTCAGTAGAGGCAGTTTGCATGTATACTTGCAAGTCTTACTTGCCCTGTTTTGTAACTGTAGAAGTATGTCAATCATGGCAGCTTCTAATCACTAAATGCATTCATGCATATAACTTTGTTGTTGTTTCGTTGTTCAGTCGTGTCTGACTCTACGTGACACTATGGACCGCAGCATGAGAGGCACATCTTGTATCTGGCTGTGATTGTACATAAGGATTTCTTGGCAAAGATACTGCAGTAAGTTGCCAGTTCCTTCTCTAGGGGACTGAGATTTGTCTGACCTCACTGCTATGACGTGCCGATCTTGGATAACCCTACATGGTATAGCTCACAGCTCCATTGAGGAACACAAGCCCCTTCACCACTACAAGGTAGCGATCCAGAAGGGGGCATATAACTTACACAGCTGCTAATGTTGTTAATTTGCTGCATGTATCGGGAATGTAATTTTTTGTTTCTATACATTCCTAATATGTTTAATTTAATTATCAAAACCAACAAGCATTTATAACAAGAAAAATAAAATATCAAACCAAAATCAATATGTAGAAAGATGTATGTCATAAACTGAAAGAAAATGGTAAAATGTAAATCACACTGCAGCATAAGGCAAGTCCTCCGTAAGAAATCATTGCAAATCCCGAAATCTATAGACTTATGATAGAAAATTCCCTTGACACGAAGCCTAAGGCAGTTATAAGAATAAGAAAATCTGTACACAACACAAATGTAAATATCCTGCTGATAGTGAGACAATACGCGTAGATTGCTATGTGAGATATATGGAGAATTGGCAAGCAAATATTAAAAATGCATAATATCGTTAAATGTAACATTCAATTCTAAATGATGTAACATTATACAGTGCACTGAAAACAATTACGTGAGCTGAGCTTTATGTCATAACTTAATATATTATATTATTAAAGCATTGGTATAATAGACCCTTATATAAAAGCAATAGTATGAATACAGAAATGTTATAAAGATGCAGTATTGTGGGTGCTATATTGCAAAATTCATAGTCTTTTTGGTGTTTTTTTGTTACGATTTACACACATTTAAAGTCGCTACATCGAAATGATGAATGAATAGCTGATAATTTTTGCAATAAGCTTCAGAAACTTTCCTCATTGTTATATACAGCTGTACGTGGGTAGGATCCCTAGCTTGTGTATAACCCATCCTGAGCTTTGCTCAAAGCTGTGTAGTACAGCAGACATATGCGTAAAGGAAGCCATGATTAAAATGGTAACGGACTGCAAGAGCGAGGCTTTTGTGGGCACATTTGCATGTCCCTATCCAGGTTCCCAGTGTGCAGTGTAATAACTGTATTTCTCAGAATTCTGAGCAGGAAACAGGTTCAAATGTGTACTATTTATTTACTAACTATATATATATATATATATATGTATATATATATATATATATATATATATACATATATACACTATAGACTACTATAGACACACATACAGTATATATATATATATATATATATATATATATATATATATATAGACACACAAAGGGTTGGAAACTTGCTCCTTCAAAGTCAAGCTCATCATAAGAGCACAATATAAATATGAGACTTCAGTTCCAATGGAGCAAAAAAGGCAAATGAGTGAGTAGACATAGATCAATCATATCAACCTAGTATAACCTAGTATAAACTTGGTTTGGTCACCCCAAGTGGAAATAAGACCTATCTACAGTATTTTGTTCTGTACATACCCTCACCATAACATTGGGTGTGGGATTTATCCTGATCATGTAGTGGATAAGCAGGCACTGTGTGCAATAGTAAGGTGGCAAGCAAAGTTCCCAGGAAGAATAAAGCGAAGGGGTATCGTAAACTGGACAATGTGATTGCCACATTAGTTAATACTGTGAACAACCCCATGATTTTTTGAATGCAGTAGTGAAAAAGTCAAAACCAGCTGTATAATTTTAATATTGATACCAGTAGCATAAAGTGACATATAAGCTGGTGTAGATAATCACATAACATGTTTCCCCCCCGAAGAATGATAACTCCTAAATATGTTCTTAAGTGTATATTAAAATGTTGTTTGTACACTGCTGACAACTACATTTTTAACCACAAAACTAATGTGATCACTACCCTGTGTGGTTTAAACACCTGGTGGTCTAGTTCTACAAGTGATTACTCACTTCTATGCAAATATAGACTTTCTGGGTGTAGGGTGCAGTCAATGGCTGCCTACATGGTCCAGGTTTATTCACCAGTGGTTAGGCAACTTGTGATTAGAGGTTTTTGTCAGATGTAGCTCTTAAAAAGATGCTTTAGACTAGATACAAACGTGTTCTCTGTTCATGGGTATCCTCTACAATACCACTGCTATGAGAGATGACTTTTGTAAACATTTTGGAAGCACATTAAACATATTGTCATAAAAACTTGGGATTTCCCTGTCCTTGTTGTGTTGTTATAAACTGGATCCTAAGATCTAGTCAGTTGACGAACTATATTAGTCAACCTGGTCCCTACTGCCCACTAGTGGATGAAGCTTTCATGGTGGGTGGCGGGGTAATACCTAGGTGGCGTCGCTGACGAGTGACGTCACACGCCGTAGACCCGCAGCACCAGGAGCGGATCACTATTTAGTAAGTACAGGATGATACATAGCCAGGGACATATGATTTATGTAACCAGAAATGAGATAGGGTAAATTGATTTACTGCGGCACCGGTGGGTGTTAAGGAAATGTTATATAATATATTATATTAAGGTTGACAACCCCTAAACTATAGGATACATATAAAGGTAACATAATGGTCAAACGCTCTACAGCAAGCCGCAGTCAACAATAACATAAACATCTATGGACTTGTACTTATCTTTGTGCAATATTCTTGGCAAAACTACATGTTTTAACTTTGATCATGAATCTTTGTCTATCCCTCACAGTATAAACCTTGTCTCAAAGTGCATATATGGTACCAGAGAACCATAAAAACAAAAGGGGTCAACTGGAAAATTACTCTGACAAATCAAAGATGTCCTTTATAATTTAGCTCTAGTAATAGTAAGAAATAATTGTAAAATACATTTCAAATTTAATTTCATAAAGCTGTTGATAAAATACCTACTCAGCTTAGATGACACAACCTAATACAAACTAATATGCTGGGGCTGAGTAAAAGCTAAGGATGGATTTTACTAAAAATGCATTTCTTTAAGTAAATTGTAAAAAGTTATTTATGCGACTTCAAATTGAAGAATACTGCAGCATTTATAGTAGCCTTTTAACTTCAAAAAAACATAATAGACATGCTCAGTCAGAGAAGAAAATAACCTTAATAGGTTAGTTCTATGGACATGAAAGCCCACTCTGAGTGCAGCCTCTTTTATCTCACTTGTGCCCTTCACAGGGAGAAATATCCTGTAGTATATTGGTCTAGTGTCACCCAATAGAGTGATCCAGCCCCGAAATACCAGGCAATTCTATCCTGAACAGGAGAAACAGCAAACCCCAGATGTTGGATGATGTTGGACTTGCTTGGGTCTCATCAGTGGAGTGTAGCTGATAACAACCTAAGATACAGTAAGCAAGGGGTCCACATCTGGGGTCCCCTAAAACCCTTAGGGAGACTAAGCCCCAAGGGTCATCTGAATAAATCAAAACAAACAAAAAAAGGAGGCGCTCAATCAGAGAAGGAACAAACCATAGTAGGTTAGATCCAATGAAATGATAACTGGCGAGGCCCAATGAAGGCGGAAATTTATGCATGGGGTTTGCTATTTCTCCTGTTCAGCGTAGAATTGCCTGGTATTTCGGGGCTGGATCACTCTTTTGAGTGAGACCAGACTGATATACTACAGGATATTTCTCCATGTGAAGGGCACACGTGGCTAAAAGAGGTTGCTCTCAGAGTGGGTTATCATGTCCATAGAGCTAACCTATAAAGGTTAGTTAGTTTGTTCTCTGATTGAGCACCTCTGTTTTTTTGTTTGTTTGTTAAGCCTTTTAACTTTACTTAGCTTTGTATGGGCTGCAATGGCATTTTAGAAATTGTCACTGAAGCTTCACAGGCCCCCGCAAATACATGAGTTTCTTTATCTGTTTAGAAACTATATATATATATATATATATATATATATATATATATATATATATATATACGGTATATATATTTGCTAAGTCATTACATTTTAATTGATTCATTTTCTTGTTAAAAAAACAACTGTGTTAACTGTGTTAAGAAACAGCATAATAATATTTTGTAAGACAGATACATGTCAGGGGTCTTTAACTTAAATGTTAGTTGTCCTAAAATACTACTGAAATATCATAGAATGGACAAAATGCCTGTTTTCATTTTATGTGCAATATCGGGTATGTCTTGTAGACGTTCTGGCAGCTGGGAAGATTATTACATTACTGTTTATCTGTCAGACTTGACAAAATTTAATTTACTTTTTCATTGATGGGTTAACAGTAAAGTCCGTCCCATCCTTGCTCTAAAAACCGTGATGGTATAAAACAGAAATTTGTAAGAGCCTCAAGCATTTGATACTTCTTTTAGTATTTTCTCAGAAAAATCAGCCTTTGTTCAGATTTTTCCATAGTCGTAAATTTAGGAATTGTTCAGCAGGAAGTGGGTGAATCTGCAGCAATCTTTGCCTTGTCTTTTATTCTGTATGTGAAAATTATGTAGTATTGATTAATGATCTGCACTATACTATGTTTTAATATTTCACAATATGTGTATTTCAAGCTAGATTCAGCTTTCATATGTACATTTCTACTCAAGTTTCTCCATTATTGTTTAGTTGTTCAGTCATGTCTGACTCTGGAGCTGACTGCGGCGCAGACCACAAGCTTCTTATTGCAAAGTTTAAAATTAAACTGAAGAAAAGAGGGAAAACCATCAGACCAAGTAGATACACAATAAATAATATCCATAAAAGAAAGAAAGGACTGAAAATGAGGAGGGGCTAAATGACTTATTGATGAGGGTGAAAGAAAAGAATGCAAAAGCTGGCCTGCTGCTCAATGTTAAAAAGACGAAGATCATGGCAAACGGCAATTTCACTTCCTGGCAAATAAACGGGGATGAAGTGGAGGCAGTGACAGATTTTATTTTTCTTGGATACAAGATCTCTGCAGATGGTGACTGTAGTCATGAAATTAAAAGACGTTTGCTTCTGGGGAGGAAAGCATTGGCAAGCTTGGACAAGCTAGTAAAAAGTAAAGATATTAAGCTATCAACAAAGGTCCGCATAGTTCGAGCTATGGTATTCCCAGTAGTAACATAAGGAAGTGAGAGCTAGACCAGAAAGAAGTTCGAGCACCGTAGAATTGACTCCTTTGAATTGTGGTTTTGGCAAAAACTGCTCAGAGTCACTTGGACTGCAAAAAGATCCAATAAATCAATACTTCAGGAAATCAAGCCAATCTGTTCACTAGAAGGTAAGATCATGAGGCTGAAGCTCAAATATTTTGGCCATATCATGAGACGGCAGGATTTCCTAGAAAAGATTTTGATGCTGGGAAAGATTGAAGGCACAAGAAGAAGGGGACGACAGAGGAGGAAATGGATAGATGAGGTCACTGAAGCAATGAACATGAACTTATTGAAGCTCAGAGGGGCAGTGACTGAGAGATGGACCTGGCGTGCTGCGTTCCATAGAGTCATAAAGAGTCGGATGTGACTAAACGACTAAACAACAAGGTTAGAAAATGTGATATTTTGATATACATATGTATACATTCAATGAGATGTATTATTACAGTGTATGCATACTAAAGCAAACTTAGATAAATATTGAAAATATGTATTTGTATTAATAATGCATTATTTAAATTACTAAATGTTAAGAACTTATCCAGAGCAAACTATGTACCAATAACTGCCCTTCGTCACGAGGATGATTATGTCTCTACTGTAAAGGATGTGATACATTTTTCTCTTTTTTTAATAATATAATTATGGGCAAAATGGTTTTCAGAAAGGGCCTCAGTACTGTGCATGAGGTAGAGACTCCCCACCCGCCACTGTGACCTAACAACATCAGCAAGTCAAATAATGCAAAATATATACCAAATGTACATAACATACATTACGATCCCATTTTTTTTTATTATTCTCTTTTCCTTTTCTTTTTCTTTTAATTTTTTTGTACATATTTTACACAAATAAAACAGATAAAAAATGTACAGAAAACATGATAAAAATCTCAAATAGGGAGGGAGAGAGGAAAACTCCAAGATGGCTGGACGCAGAGTGGCAAAATAGCACCCCTGTGCACCAAGCAGTGCGCCTCCGCCCCTCCTATGGCCAGCCCACCACCAATCAGCACCCCAAGCTCCACTGGGTCAAAAGGCACTCCAGCCAATCCCCAGGGGGCCAGGGGCCGCCCCCCGTGACCTACAGAATCACTAAGCTTAGAATTAAAGGCTGCATTATTTGTTTCCTATGGGGGAAACTGCCACAGCAGACTTATTGAAGCATTTTGCCAAACTTATGGAATCTCCCCCATTGGCTGCTTGCTTTTTTTTCAATGATATTTTACATATTCTAATAAGCATGGACCTGTAACACAGAAAATGCTATTAATATTCAATATTAGAAACACTCACAGGATTCCCTATCCCTAGAAAACCAGTAGAGGAATTATTGGGATTATCTATATGAAATCTATAAAAAGACATATGACTAATACATCAGATATTTTTAGTTACTAGAATTATCATAACTAATATTTGGAAATCAAATAAACCCACAATAGAAGAGATACAAAAAAAATCAATATATACACACTATCAGCCTTATTAAATTGCGATTCGGCCAATTGAATAGGGCTCTATATAAGCACAGAGCAGAAGTTTACTAAAAACTAAAAACTTCTGTAAAAAAATATGCTCTGTGCCTATATAGAGCCCTATTCAATTGGCCGAATCACAATTTAATAAGGCTGAATGTTCCTGTCCGCAGTTATAGACAAAACATTTAAAAAATAGATATCCTGTTGGGACATTTGAACACTGAAAATATAAAAATATAAAAAAAATTATGACAAAAGAACCTAAATAACCTTGTAGAAAGAGAAAAAGGAGAGAAGAAAAAAGGAGAGAAAAGAAAAGGAGAAAAAAAAGAGAAAATAAAAATAAGGAAAAAGAAAGGAAAAAAATAAAAAAAGGATTGAATTAATCCAAGATCACAAAATAATTTCTTAAATTATCCTACTATCCCTTTTCTTCCCTCCTCCATTTTTTAAGTATTCTTGGTTTATTCACTATGTTATAATATTTAAGATATTTAACGGACTATAAAAAAAATGATAGAGAGAAAAGAGAAAAAATGGAAAAAGAATAATGTTATGGAAAATGGTATAAAAAAACAAATACATTTCTATATTTATTTATATCTACAACATAGATGTTAATTATTTGTATTTCTTTTATATTATAATAAAAATATTTTTAAAAAAATGCTATTAATAGAACTTGAACATGTTTATCTAGCATGTACTTAAAAGAGAAGCATTAACTAAATGCTTATTTGAAATGCAGCTATGCAGCACTGTCATGACCTTCCTCTGACACATTCTGATTTTGGAATGTCAGCTGCAGCCAATCAGTACAGAGAAAGAAAATTGATTTCTACTCCTGGTCCAAGTTAATTAGAATTGCCCATAAGGAAATCCTAAAATCCTAATTTTGTAAATGCAGTCTACAAATGGATTAAAATGTAATTTGTAATCATTTTAGTGCAGATTATTCATTAAACAACTGTTGTGACATTTAAAACATGCTCTTATAACCTCAAAGCTAAATAAAGAAAAGCACATAGGATAGATATTCCTAGAATACAGTGTCTGGATCTTTCCTGTTTTTCTCCGCTAGTGCAGTGGCTTGCAGCAGTCAGTAGGTGGCATGATGGTGGTTTGACAAGACTTTGTTCAATTTGTTCTTAGAGTTAGGGCTAGAGTCAGTGGTTAGGGTTAGTGTGTGCGCGCCATTATTTTACTATGTAAAGCTTATTGTTTGATACTGTCATTCATTCGTGTCCAACTCTCCGTGGCCTCATGGACCACAACACACCAGGAACTTCTTTATATCCATGCTCATACTGATACACTTGGCTTTGATGGCAGAGATATTGGAGTGGGTTGCCCATTCCTTCTCCAGTGGGCCACAGTATTCATCTCCTGGTATTCCAAGGTGGTCTCCCATCCACCTAATTGACCAGGCGCAACCCTGCTTGACTTCAGGGAGGTGTGACCTCTTGGTTCCCTGACTTGAATTGAACCTAGGTTGCAGCGGTGAAAGCACCAAATCCTAACCACTGAGGCACCAGAGAAACCACAGTGAAGCTAACTTCTCTTTAAAAAACACTTTTCATATATAAGTCACTTTTTTAAATCAGGGTAATATTTGTACTATAGATGCAGGATCTTTCCTTTTATCTGCCCGACACTCGCTGCATGCTTAATGTTGCTGCGCACGCAGCTATTTTTGTATGTGTAGAGCTTGTTATCTGTCTAACCCTAATCCCTAACCATAAAGGGGAGGTGGGTCCCTGCCAGCAGTTCCTTGGGGGTGGCAAAAATACTCCCAACTTCCCCCTGCCCTCCTGCCCCCTGCTTTCTCCTTCCCCCAGGTCCCTGGTCACTATTCCCCCAGGTCCAAGCTCTCTCCTTCCCCCAGGCCTCCTGCTCTCTCCTAGGATTCCTTTGACCTGGGAGAGAAGGAGCTACCAGGGGAAGAAGCAACCGGTAGAGATGAGAGACGGGAGAGAAGACAAGGGTGGAGGAAGAGAGAGGAAGAAATGTGCACAGCATCCTGTGTTTGTACCAGCTAAGTGCCCAGCCTGTGCCTGTAAGTACCAATGTGCCCAGTCTGTGCCTGTAATAGCCAATGTGCCCAGCCTGTGTATGTAATAGCCAATGTGGCCTGTCCGTGCCTTTAAGAGCTAATTTGCTCAGCCTGTAAGAACCAATGTGCCCAGCCTGTGTCTGTAATAGCCAATGTGCCCAGCCATGGCCAGCCTGTGTCGGTAAGACCCAATGTGGCCAGCCTGTCCCTGCAATAGCCAATGTGCCCAGCCTGTATCTGTAAGAGCTAATGTGCCCAGCCTGTAAGAGCCAATGTGCCCAGCCTGTGCACTTAATAGCCAATGTGCCCAGCCTGTGTCTGTAAGAGCCAAAGTGCCCAGCCTGTGTACTTAATAGCCAATGTGCCCAGCCTGTGTCTGTAAGAGCCAAAGTGCCCAGCCTGTGCCTGAAATAGCCAATGTTACCAGCCTGCGTCTGTAAGAGCTAATGTGCCTAGTCTGCGTATGTAAGTACCAATGTGCCCAGCCTGTGTCTGTAATAGCCAATGAAAGGTGACAGATAGTGAACGGAAGAAGAGAGTGGAGTGTGAGAGAGAGAGAGGAGTTAGGAAAGGCGAGGAAAGATAAAGAGGAAGAAGACTGAGAATGGTTCACGTTATATATATATATATATATATATATATATATATATACACATATTTACATTATGTGCATAGAACTGTGCACTGTTCTGCAGCGCTCGTAGGTCGGCGTGCCAGAATGAAGACATCCACAATTATTTGACATTGTCTGGTGGGCCCTATTCGACTAAATAACCTTGCTACAAAATGTCATTTGAAATTAAGAATTTCATAAAAATATAATTTAAATTCATATAATTCAAAAACTTTTTTATGTTATAGTAGCACATAAATATAAACATATAAATGCATTATATGCCATAAGTATGTTTATATAAATGCATCTTAAAGACAATGGAAGATCCTGGCAAAGGACAAACAACCATGTCACCTCAAATAACAGACACACAGGGATTCTTGATTAGCTCGGAGTCAGGGCCTTCCATGTTTTGCTTTGTGTTTAATATTGTATTTTTCTTTGTAATTAACCCCCGTATTGCACCACAGAATATTTTGTCGCATTGCAAATAAAGGATAATAATATTAATAATAATAATAATGAATACTTCTACACTTGCTTAAAGGAACAACATTTTAATTTAAATTCATCAACAGCATGTGAAACATTAGATGAATTCCTTCTTAAGACATAAAAACAAGCTTTTAATATATAGATATATAATTTATAGCTCCTGAAAATTCTTCTTTATAGACCACCAAGACAAGAAAAAAGCTGCACTGAGGTTATAAAATGTTTTGAGAAAACGACAAGAGGCAGCCATGGCAATATGGGGCCATCATATCAGTGGATTCTATGTACCGTATTGGTCCGAATATAAGCCGCACCTTTTTTCAGATTTGCGGGCTTTGCGAGTTACGCGTGCAGCTTAAATTCGCAAACATAAAATGACTGCCGATTTGCGGGCTTTGCGAGTTACACGTGCGGCTTATATTCGCAGACATAAAATGACTGCTGATTTGCGTGCTTGCGAGTTAAGGGTGCAATTTATATGCGCGAACGTGAAATGACTGCCGATTTGCGTGCTTGTGACTGCGGTATTGTAGCAATTGAATAGCGATTTACGGTTTTAGTGATTCTAACATCCTTTAAGGCCTGTAACCTGCAAAATAAGTTACAGTACTAATGAGAAAGCCTGTTGCAATGGCTGATCACTTGGAGAGAGTCTTTTTCTCTCCAATTTTAAGGGTGCAGCTTATATTCGAGTACTATCTTTTTTCTATTTTATCCCCTTGAATTTTATAGGTGCGGCTTATATGCGAGTGTGGCTTATATTCGGACCAATACGGTACGTTACTACATTTTTTTTTTGTTAAAACTGACATGCCAAGAAATTAATTTATATTTTCTTTATTTAATTTGATACAGATGATAATTCATTAACATGTAATTAAAGTATCCTAACTGTGGTCTTAACTTTTTGTTGCTGATATATAATAGTCGATCATTTTCCCCTCATTAACTGTAATTTTACAGCCCAGTTTATAAGAGAAATAGAGTTCGGAAATAGATTTTTTTGCTATTACATATATAAATTGTGTGGGTGGTGCGAATGTTAGGATTCTGCTGGAATGACTTTGCATAATTGCATTTAATCAAGCATCTGCAACTCCATTATATAGTTCAGTCCAGGTTAACTCTGTGCTCACTTATGTTTGACTACATGGGGGTGATCAATTTGTATTTTAAGTAATGTTGCAGTTTAGCTTTGTCTTGTATTCACTCCAGATTATTATCAGCCTTATTAAATTGCGATTCGGCCAATTGAATAGGGCTCTATATAAGCACAGAGCATATTTTTTTACAGAAGTTTTTAGTTAGTGAAGACCTTGCTTTTGGATAGAAATATGCTCTGTGCTTAAATAGAGCCCTATTCAATTGGCTGAATCACAATTTAATAAGGCTGTATGTTTCTGTCCCCTTAGCTTGTTACTCGTTTTATTGACATTTTTCTAAAAAAAAATTCCAATGGATATAATGAAACGCTTGGAACTCTCCGGAGATATATGAGTGCTTGAATGTTTTAGGCCCCAAAAAATCAAGGGTTTATATTTTGGTAACGTCCTTTTAAACTATTGTTATTTTCATGAAAAGAAGTGTCCGTTGAAGTAAACCTGCTATTAAAATTTGTAATGAATTTGTAATTTTTCTAAATATATTTGCTTACAAAGACTAGCAGAGATTTATTAGTACAAAACCCCAAACATATGTTACTACGGAAGAAAAGGGACCATATAAAGTTTAATAAAATCTATTTGGTGGCAGGGCCTTCTGTCATTCTCTTCATGGTCCTCCCAAATTCTTATTCTTGTAGAGGTTTCTACCTCTCTGACTCCTTTTAGATTGTAAGTTTTGAGTCTTGTAAGGTGTTTATTGTAAAAAAGCAACATATATGTAAGATTTTAAACTCAAAGACGAGTTGTTTAATAATGTATTTTTCTTTGTACGTAACCCCTGTATGGTGATATGGAATATGTTGGCGCATTACAAATAAATGATAATACCGTATTGGTCCGAATATAATCCACACCCGCATATAAGCCGCGCCCGCGGCGGAAAAAATAGAAAAAAGATAGTACTCAAATATAAGCCGCACCCGTAAAATTGGAGAGAAAAAGACTCTCAAAGTGATCAGCCATTGCAAGAAACAGGCTTTCTAATTAGCACTGTAGCTTTTTTTTGCAGATTACAGGCTTTACAGGATGTTAGAATCACTAAAACCGTAAATCACTATTCAATACCGCAGTCTCAAGCACGAAAATCGGCACCTTTAACTCGCAATCGCGCAAATCGGCAGTCATTTTGCGTTCGTGAATAAAAGCCGAACCCGTAACTCGCAAGCTCAAAAATCAGAAAAAAAGTGCGGCTTATATTTGGACCAATACGGTAATAAGGGTCAATAACAATAGCAATAATTCTAGAAGTGAGAGGAAGGTTGAAAACATGGAGTGAAATGGAGGAAGAGAGAGGAAAATAGAGGGAAAGAAAGGGGGGAGTGGGATAGAAAAGATAAATGAGAGTAAGAAAGGGTTGGTGACAGAAAATGAATGAGAGAGATACATTTAGGAATATGAGAGCATGCATAATGTAAAAGAGAGTGAGTATGAAAGAAAGAAAAGAAGAAGAGTCAGAGACATTGACATAGGGGAAGGGGATATATATATAGGCAAGAATATGAAGAATATGGTGGGAAGAGAGAGCCAGAAAAAAGAAAAAGAGATAGGGAGTAGATAAGACAGCGAAGATGTAGATACAGGAGGAATAAGAGAGAGTCAGAAGAAGTGTTACAATTGAAATAAGATAGGTGATGTAGAAGTAGACTTGATGTAGAAAGTGAAGTAATGATAGGCTTAATGAAAATGATAGGTAAGCAAATAGATAATGGAAAATAAATAATCATAAGGACATCGGAGACATAAAGATAACGCAGAAAGGAGAATGGAGGGAATAAAGTAAGAAGATAAGAATGTAATGGGGTTGTTAAGAAAGGACAAGAAAGGGGAAATGGGGGAAAGGTTGTTAGATAGGGTAAAATGAGTGGCTAAAAAATAAAAAATAAATGATGGAGAGAAATAGGAGAGTTAAAAAAGCCAGATAAATAAAAAGAGGCGTGAGCAAGAAATAGGGAGGAGCGACAACAACAAATGGCAGAGCACATATTTATAATAATTAAAATATAATTCATTAATTCAGCAGTAATTTGGGGAACACATGACCCGGGAGGAGTGGGGTTGGGTTGAAGCATGGCGGGGAGAGGAGAAAGACAGAAGAAGGTAGCAGTGATTAACTGTCTAATATCACCCATCTTCTCCTCCTAGCCTCGTTCTATGCAATTCTAATATCTGTCTGAATTGCTTGAACTTTAAAGCCCAGATTGAGGTCTTAAAATCTGACAAAGTCTCTGATTACCAGGCTTTCCACACCAAAACCAGACAGATGACATCCCTAACCAACACTGTTTTAGCTAACTATACTAGTTCAGAACTTTGATCAAATTGGTTAGCTCTGCTACATGGCCGGTGCCCGAGCTTCTCACCAAATCTCTTGGGATTTCTTGAAATCTCACAGGGAATAAAAGACAGAAGGTTTTTAGATAATTTATAAAGCACACAAATACATTTCAAGGGGATACCAGCTAAGGAATAGTTTTATAAAAGTTATATATTCTAAATTACCATGGTATTTTACTATTATAAAGGTTCTAATTATTATTACATTTCAAGTCATAAATGCTGATAAAAGATGTAGATCCTTATGAGACGTTCTAAACCATTACTTTATCTGATCATCTTTCAATATAATTACAGTTATTATTCTTAGATTGGTAAAAAGTAAGTCTCAGAAAATTACAATTTCTCCACTGAAAGATTTAACTTCTTAGGCTACTGTCAGGGCTAAGATGAATGTGATGTACAAATGCAATTAGTAGATCACAAGTGTCCCAATAATCTTCCTTGAAGTCTGACAGAAGGGACTGGTGGGAATAAATACATAGGCTTCACAGGTCAAAGTCATCAACAGTGATTGGCTTTTTTTCTGTGAAAGATTAAATATAATCCTGATTGATGGTTCCAAATTTAAATAAATCCAAAAGCTATTGCTCATAGTTTTGAACGATTAAAAAAACTTTCTATGTTTTTTTTTTTTTCAATCACACAAGTTATAGAATTGCACGATAATTTCAAATGAAGGAATATATATTTTCATACATGATGCAACGCACAATTTAATAACAAATAAACATCTGCTTAACATATTCCTCTGTTCCTCTTGAAGTCATCCAATTTTACAATGGAAAGCACTCTTTACCAGCATAATACTTGTCTCTTGACCCACAAGCTAAGTAGGGGTGATCTTTGGGCTTCTTTGGGTTTTTGGGAAGCCATCCTGCTCATGAATAAATAGATTATTTTGGGTACTGTTGATGTAGCAATGGCTGGTACTTTACATTAGTGATGGACGCATGGTGGATAGGGGCACATTTCTAAGTTGATCCCTCACAATGAATTACTTACTACATATCTGATTAGACCTTCCTAAATCATGGATGTAGAATATGTATTTATGAGTGTGCTTGACATCACTAGTGTAGAGATACGGGTGTGCTCAATAATACATCTCCTATTGGGTGCTCCACTTTTGGATCGCTACCTTGTCATTGTGAAGGGGCTTGTGTATCGCAATGAAGCTGTGAGCTATATCATGTAGGGTCACCCAAGATAGGCAGGTGATAACAGAGACGAATCAGGGTCTACTGGAAATGGAACTGGCAATCCATTTATTGATAATCACAAACAGAAACACAGATGTGCCTGGCATGCTGTGTCCATATGGTCACCAGAGAGCCGGACTAACTGAAGGACTGAACATTGGTTGCTATTTTGTCTAAGACAGACTATATTAAGAAATAGGTATATAGAATTGAATTTAGATTACAAGACATTTTAATATCAATGTAAAACCCCTTAAATGGCTAATCTTTATTTGCTTCAACCTGGAGCTGACTTTTCATAATAGTTTTAGAAATGTATTTATCTTTCACAAGAAAAGAAAAGAAGTGTCTTATGTCAGATCTTATCCTCAGCTTTCTCACCAACAACATCCATTTTAATCTATAGCCTAATTAACTCATATTTTAACTACAATAGAATGTAGCTCTGGGAAGGATTCTATACTTGTTAGTAATCTAACACAGATAATAAATTAGTAATAAATGATTGTTGTGGTAACTTACCTATTCATTAAATCTATTACACAAGCTAGGAACCGCCCCCCCGCCCCCCGCAAGGCATTAACCTTGAAACAGCTGTACGTGGGTGGGATTACTTGCTTGTGTATAATCCATCCTAAGCTTTGTCCAAAGCTATGTAATATAGCAGGTATATGCTTAAAAGAAGCCATGTTTTAAATAGTTATTGATTACAAGAGCGAAGCCTTTGTGGGCACATTTGCATGTCCCTTCCACGGGCTCCCAGAATGCAGTGTTATAACTGTATTTCTCGGAATTCTGAGTAAACACGTTTTTTTTACTTGTTTTTTACGTTCAAAAGTGAACACAAATGTACTATTTATTTACTAATCTAATGTACAATGTTTGCAATAATGATGGATTATGGATTTCTGCATCATTCCATTTAGTGGTGTTGCCAAACACTGAGATAACATAATGCAGAAAGGATGGAGAAAAGGAATTATACCAATATGTGTCTTATTCATTATAATACATTATTGACCACTGGCAAAACTTTATTGTTTCTATTCTCCAGCTGAGTTTAGCTTTCAGAGTTTACCATAACGCCACTGAATGTGTAATGAAGTGTTAATTGCTCTCTTCAATATAACTCAGTTCTTCTGGATCCAATAAATTAGTAATCACCTATTTGCAGCCTCATTTGCATACTCACTAGAGATACTGTTGATATATAGTAATTACGGCACATCATCTCAAAATCTTAACAATATTCAAATATTACTGAAATGAACAGCCTATTAATCTTGCTCACAGTTTTACTATTCTCCACTGAGTGCATCTCCCTATAAAAATAAAAGAGTCAGTTTAAATATAAACCAATAAGCTATAATGTAGCCAGACTTGCTTTACCCATTGGGCTAAACTGTCAACGTCCCAGGAAATATTACATTCAGTGATCTGTCCTAAAGCAAAAATATTTCTGAAGCATCTATAATTATATTATACTAGCGACTTGCTCGTCAAAAAATGACGGCAATAAGATTGTAAGGCAGGTAATGGTGTTTGGTTGTGACATTAATTTAGTTGGTGTTCCGAGATCCTTGAGCGCTCATCGCGTGGCTCTCAATGAGCGCCTCTTGGCGCTCATTGTGAGGTTGTTGTTGGTTGTTTGTGTGCTATGAGCAGCTTTGGCAATGTTTTTATGTATGCTAATGAAATAATTAATAAATGAATAAATGAATATACTTTACCTATTTTGAAGTAATATATGCAGGAAGCATTGTGTTGAAGAGCTGACAATCTGTGTTCATGGTGCTGCAGCATACAATGTGTGTTTTCACTGTTGTGGAGTCAGCAATGTGTGCAGTGTGTAGTGTAAATAGTGTGCGTGCGCGAGGAAAATCCGTTAGGGTAGCTGTGTACTTCCGGATTGTGTAAGTTACTAATGTATGTGGTACGGGGCTGTGGCTGATTTGTTTTGATTTGACCTCGTATGGCTTTTTCGGAAAATCCGTATGTGTTTCGTCGTGTTTTGCGTGTTTAGGGTCCTGTAGCCTCGTTTTGTTTTTTTCGGTGGCCATTTTTTCTCTCGCTTAGGGGATTTTCGGGTATCTAAACTCTTCAACTTAAATTGAGGTGTAACTTCACTTTCAGAGGTCCTGGGTGCCCCAATTGCTGTGGGTAAGCTTTTATGTGTTTGTTGTGTGTATTTATTGTGTTTTTAATGTTTTCATGTGCGCGGGTTTCGGGCGCTAAGGTTGTAATGTTTTTTATTCTAAGTCCCGCGGCTCGTATTTCTGGATGCTAAGTCCGTAAATTTTGCGGTCGATGTGGGAGCCTCCACCTCCGCAAATGCGGCCACTCCTTGCCAGCAACTGCAGACCTTGCTTTGCGAGGGCTGCAGCGTTAGCAACAACCGGCATGCTCACAATTAATTTATGTGATAAAACTTGTGATCATAACCCTGGGTTCTTCATACTGAATCAATCCTCAATTTCCCTACTTAAACTTTAATAAATATTAGCATAAGGAACTAGCATTGCAATAAGCCTTAAAGCAAAGTTAGCTTACATTTTCCTCGCTTAGGTTGAGCACCATAGCAACAAAGACATTTTTAAAATATAAAACAAGTATTTATTAAACTTAAAACCAATAATTTGCAACAAGTATCTGAGGTACCCCTTAGAAAATAATGGAAATTGTATTCTATGTTTATAGATAATGTTACTAAGCCTTGCAACAGAACTCTTTGGAAACTGTCAGCCCATCTGTAAAGATAACATATCCACATATAACAAGAAGACCTATAACATCAGAGGGTCATATTCATGTACATCCTCCAATGTGGTTTACATAATACAATGCACTGTATGTGAAAGATGCTGTACAGTGGGGAAACCAGTCAAAATTAAAACAGTTATTGTACTCCAGGTGGACACCATTTTACCCAGAATGATCACTCAATTGAAAACCTGAAAATCAAAATTCCCCCCGGAGACAAAAACATTTGAAATGAAGATGATCACATTCTTTAATAAAAGATGTAGGACTAAATATGGACTCGGTTTTTCTAGCACATTAGCCACATTGTGTGCGATCCTGCCACATTCCTTCTCAAATTTTATTGTTGTTTTCCAACTCCAAAATGAGTGGAGATATTTATACCCCTAACTAATAACACTGTTTTTTCTTTTTGTCTTTCCTCTTTTCTCAAAACATGTATAGACTTGCACACTTGACCATTCAATACATAATCTATGATGCCCACTAAAGCTCTTACTGAACTTTAATCAGTATTGCTTCTGACTTGATAAAGAGAGGTGGGTTGTCATTCTAACTAAAAGTTTGGTACAATTAAAAAGGATTTCAGTATATACTGCAATACTCTGATTCTTCATATATAAAGGGTCGATTCCTATATTTGACGACAGCAGCCCGTAGCCAATGAAATATGGCATGTGTCATGAGTTGGATTGGTGGGTATATAAGTTGACATGTAGGCATATCAACCGTCGCTATCATGGATAAACAAGCAATTTATTAGACTTTTGAAAATGGGATGATCATTGGCTTTCGGGGCAAGAGTGGCAGTATTTCTGAAAGAGCGCAGTTTGTGAACTGTTCGTGCGCTGCTGTGGTTAAAGTATATCATGACTGGACAAATGGCACCATTGCGAATAAATGCTGTGGAAAGTGCGGAGCACTCCCAACCATTGATGTCAAAGGTGAACGTCGATTCAGAAGTTGTGTGAGGGCCATTTGGTCAGAATTGTCCGGAAGTGTATTCTTCCAAGTACTTCCTTGGCCTCCAAATTCCCCGGACTTGAACTCAATCTAGCACCTGTGGGACCATCTTGATCGCTACTACCTTCGCCATGCCCTCTTTAACAGCTGTCGGATGCATTGCTGTCTACATGGCTCCAGATACCGTTGCCAACCTTGCATATATATATATATATATATATATATATATATATATATATATATATATATAAAGAAATCTAGTGTCCAATAGACATAGCAGCAAAATATTTTGCAGACAACCAGATCAAATTATAGGTCTCTGGCAGTAACATTACTAATTTGCTGTGCTATGAAGCAGTATCTGTCTCTGCCTCATCAGGATGACTAATCATCTGAATGCTTTAGGAAGCTCACATATGGATTTGCAGCTCTTTACAACACTAGCCTTTGTTCAATCTATACACAATTGGCATGGGTGTTACACCAAAGACATCAAATATGTTGCAAAGAAAAATATTCTAAAAAGTACATCTCATGACAATACACTTTTACATTTAAATGATTAAAGATATGAGCTGAGGCCTTACTTTAAAATTGGTATTTTAGCTGCATTTAAAGGGCTATTGTATTGTATTTAAAAGTAAAGCTCATAAATTTGCTTGTTGGGCATAGACTATTAAGAAAATTATGCAGTTTAAAATGAATAAAGTGAATATTTTGTCTTAATTTTAAATGTGCTGTCCCCCTCCCAAGCAGAGCTGCTTTTCTCCAACTTGCTATGCCTTATCATGCGGTAAAGCAGTCAGGGCTATGGTGTCATTTGCCACATCAAGTGATGTCATTGGCTCTTCCTCCACTGCTCACACAAAGGTATTGAAGGTAAAACCTTCCTGTAGCTGCCCCATTTGCCCCACCGGGGTATGGCCGACAACTATACATGTGATCATAGACCCACCCTATTTTACTGATTATGTATCTGAACCAGAACCTAGACTGGTCAGACTTTTATTTTTATTCCTGGAGAGAAGCGGCTCTGCTTGGGGGGAAAACTGAAAGTGTCAAAAGTAAGGAAAATATGTACTTTTCCTTATTTTAAACTGCCTACTGTTTTAATAGTTTATGCACTGCAAACAAACACCTCAACTTTACTTGTAAATACACAACATTGGTCCTTTAAAAGACTGCAAGAGTTCAAGAAAAAAAGTCACCTGTTTGTCAAGCATGTACCAAACTAACAATATTTAAAGATGTTTAAGCCTTGAACATTTTTGGGAAAATCTGAACTTTTCAAGATTCTGTATAAGATTGTAGGAATGAATTTTGTGTTTTTTACATCTTGAAAGCTGGATTATAGGGTGTTTGTAGTAATCAATGGATGGATTTGGGAGGAGGGAACAGAGATTGTTTTTGATAACTAAGATTTACAATGACACCGCACCCCTTCCTGCTTACTGGCCCAGAATATGACACCTTACATCGTTTAATGCAACCAATGTACTCCAGAAATGTAAATGCCATCTCATGGATTTCTCCAGGGTCCAGCTGAGGAATCAAACTATATTTTTCAACATAAAAGCTAGCGGTTCATCTTAAGTACCTGCCTAGAACGGGCCTCGTACATGACAATAAAATCCTTGTACACAATCGTTACCTGAATAGTTTTCTAGCAATTGGCTAGACCATTTTTATCTAAAGGATATAGTGAAACAAATCACTTACCCAGCAGCTCAATGAATATTAGAACATTACGGTCACAGGTTACTGAAAATACATTTTTAGCACATTTGAAAGTTTTCAAAAAATGTATTTTAGCATATTGTTAGGCTTGCCCAACATTCATGTTGTTTAGCTTTATAACTGTTTATAAGCTTTACAAATACTACAGGTAGTGACAGCAGAAATTAGGTTGTATAAGAGATATTTTGTCAGGAAGCTCACCCATCACTATAAAAGCTCTGTGTATGAAGTGAGATTCAGAAAGCAGCCATCAATCAGACAGTACTTTTTAGATTAGGGTGAATCTCCGCTCTTAGCTGATGTGCCAAAAAGTGCCAGGAACAAATAATCTGTATGCTGACTTACTGCTGCATATTTTGATTGTAAGTCCTTAATGACTAAGAACATTTTAGGAAAGGATGTGAATGTAATTTTTGTACTGTAAAAAGACCACAGAAAAATAAAAACTTTGAAAGTAAGAATTCCTCTTAAATACCTGTTTCCATTTTAAATCTTTTGTTTACAAGGGTGACTATCTATCTATCTATCTATCTATCTATCTATCTATCTATCTATCTATCTATCTATCTATCTATCTATCTATCTATCTATCTTTTTTCTCTCTATATCTACAGTGGATATAAAAAGTCTACACACCCCTGTTAAAATGTCAGGTTTCTGTGCTGTAAAAAAGAGACAAAGATAAATCATTTCAGAACTTTTTCCATCTTTACTGTGACCTATAAACTGTACAACTCAATTGAAAAACAAACGGAAATCTTTTAGGTCTCGAGGGAGGAAAAATATAAAAATAAAATAATATGGTTGCATAAGTATGCACACCCTTAAACTAATCCTTTGTCAAAGCACCTTTTGATTTTATTACAGCACTCAGTCTTTTTGGGTATCATAATGTCACTGTTGTGCCATATTTTTTCCACTTGATGATGACTGTCTCCACTGTGTTCCATGGTATATCTAATGCCTTGGAAATTCTTTTGTACCCTTCTCCTGACTGATACCTTTTAACAGTGAGATCCCTCTGATGCTTTGGAAGCTCTCTGTGGACCATGGCTTTTGCTGTGGGATGCGACTAAGAACATTTCAGGATAGACCAACTAGAGCAGCTGAACTTTATTTGGGGTTAATCAGAGGCACTTTAAATGATGGCTGGTGTATGCTGACTCCTATTTAACACGATTTGGAATGTGATTGCTTAATTCTGAACACAGCTACATCCCCAGTTATAAGAGGGTGTGCAGACTTATGCAACCACATTATTTTTCTTTTTTCTTTTTCTTCCCTCCACCTAAAATATTTCAGTTTGTTTTTCAATTGAGTTGTACAGTTTATAGGTCACATTAAAGGTGGAAAAAGTTCTAAAATGATTTATCTTTGTCTAATTTTTTACAGCACAAAAACCTGACATTTTAACAGGTGTGTGTAGACTTTTTATATCCACTCTATCTATCTATCTATCTATCTATCTATCTATCTATCTATCTATCTATCTATCTATCTATCTATCTGTCTATCTAGCTATCTATTGATATCATCAGGCATAAAAATGTGCTATTGCTAACTTGTAATTGGAAAATAAAACTGATGACTCTTCTGGACCCTGAAAGAATCTATGATATTTAATGAACATTGCATGTATGAGAGGGATGTTTACATTTTTGCAAGAGCAGGGTTTGCAGTTATACTTGCAAACTGCCTGCTTCTGAGTATGTGAAGATAAGGAGGAAGGTGTCAAATTCTAAAAAGCTTCACTGATAACAAATCTCTCCACTGTTCCTCCGCCATCATACCTATCTCCTCTGATAAAATAAACACACCAATACTCCAACTTCAGACAAAGTGGACTTATCAGAAAGACTAGGAAAACTGGAAACATATTCTTTAAAAATGAAGATGTTCTCTAACAATGGTTGTATGTGCATGGCTTACAAAGCTGCTAATGATGTTCCATACTTCACAAATGGGATTTTTTTTTACTGTGATCCTTTAATACATTCAAATAGTCACAGTGCTTATCAATACAAAAACACGTTTTGTTGTTGTTCTGTTGTGTCCGACTCTAGGTGACCTCATGGACCGTAACACACCAGGCACACCTTTATGTACATGGTCATGCTGATCTTGGTTTTTCTGGCATAGATACTGGAGTGGGTTAACAGATCCTTCTCCAGTGGGCCCCAGCATACAGCAGCTCCTAGTATTCCAAGGTGTTCTCCCATCCAAGTACTGACCAGGCCCAATCCTGTTTGGTTTCAAGGTGGTGTGACCTCTTGGTTCCATGACTGGAATCAAACCCAAGTCAAAGCAGTGAAAGCACTGAAACCGAACCACTGGGCCACCAGGGAACCTGCACAAAAATACTACACTTCCCTTAGGTATTCAGATTTCCCTAATTTCCTGCTTTCAGTTTAGTATATTCCAGTAATTTTACAACCAATTAAAGAAGCCAATTAAAGAAACTGACTTTCTTCCTTTTCTTTAATTCAGTTGTTAGGGTTAGGGTTCAGTGTTAAGCACCTTGGTTTCTACAAGACTATTTTACTATGTAAAGCTTATCATCTACCACTATCCTAACCCTGAGTCTAGCCCTCACTCTATAAACAAATTGAAAGACGTCTCGGCATGCCACCATTGAGCCACCTAGTGGCTGCTGCACATCACTGCTGGCGGGGACGAAACACGAAAGATTCTAAATGTATGAAAGAAAGTGATTATTGCATAGATTCACCAAGCTGGGTGTGTTTTTTCCCAATCATTTGTTTAAGAAATTACTCTCACTTTAATTACAAGGGGATGGAGAAAACATTTTGCTATCACTTCCTTGTTTTAGATGAGCTTGCATTTTAAAACAATCTCATTTGTTTTAGTACACTTATTCTGGTCATTTTATGTAGCTTTTTCCTTATTTTATGGGAAGAAGAAAAACAAGCACTGCAGAGTCCCTTAAACACAACAATATGCTTTTCATATAATAGAACTTCATTAACAATATAATTTTCCAAGCTTTGTGAAATCCGCCTGATTATCCTTGTTTTGAATTGTATGGAGAAGTAAACACAAAAATTACAATGCAAGAGCTGTGTGAAAGAATACATAAAATTAAATTATGTCTTAAATAAGACCTTCAATGCAGGCTTCATAACTAAACATCATCTTGACTGACAACTATATTACACACTTCGCCTTTTAATTCTGAAGCCAGCAATCCATTGCAGTATTAATGAAATCGAAAGAAAATTTTCCAAGTACTTAATTTTCATGCAAATGATTAAAAATATGCTGAGTGTGCACGTCGTAGCAATGCTTGTTAAAATGGCAAGGACACGCTGGCAATTATATAAACAATACAAATAAAAGTAAGAAAATGTTCAGGGAAACGTAGTTAATACAAGTCAGAAAAAATACAAACGGTAAGTTGGTTCATCTAAGATGAAATAATCTTCTCCAGATGGAAAGTGAGGACGTCTTTGAGATGGGAATATGAATTAAAAGCTTCCATATAATGTAGTAATATGTATGCACAATGTTTAGTGTTCAGGACGGAGATGTGATGCAGTAGTCTGGCTAAGAAGATAAAGTAGCTATTCACACTTAAAGGGACACTGTAGTCGCTTATTTTCAGCACTTTGTTTTTAAAAACTAGCTTTAATGGTATATGGAATTTCCCGATTGCATCTGATAGAGGGGAATCAGTAGTGCATGCAAACTTTTTTTTGCATTAAAAAATCAAAAAATTACAAATTTCTTCAGTTTTCTGGCAGTTGATTTTGAGAAGGAACACCCCTGAAAGCAAAAGCTAAATTAGCATATAATTCATAATTTGTTTTTGCCAATCACAGGCTGCTATAACATTGTAGCAATGTCTAGGAAGTCAGTCTCTGCAGCAAAGCATCATGTGATGTGTAGTCTTTTTTCCCTCTACAAGGAAGCAAGGAGAAGCTCACACATCACTATGTGGATTTTTCCATTGTGCTGCTGTTGGCTTGAAGGTTTGTATAGGGTTAAAACCTGCCTGAATGCAGTGTTTCTATTGGTAGGCACAATATGCTAATGTAAGCAGTTCTTGGGGTGTGGAAAACATATTTTTTTTAAGTTTTAAACAGGGAAACTTCAAAATACCATTATAAATAGGCAAAATATAAAAAAATAAATAAAACAAACCTTTAATTTACCACTTATTATATGCAGTTATATGTAGTCTTAGTCATCTCCATTGTTCTCTTCTATGTCAGTGTCAATCTTGTGTGTCTCAACTGTCAAGGCTCCTTCCTTCTTGAAGGCATAATAACCAAAGTAAATTCTCCATAGCAGTGGTGGGCAACTCAATCTTACAAAGGCCACCAGCAACACAGTATTTAGGTCTCTGCTTGAACACAAATGGTTCAATCAAAATAAATTAAGTGGAGTAACTCACAGGCGCTTAAGAAGAGAGAAGTTGAATACATAATAAGAAAGGTGTTGGCAACATCATAGGAACAAGTAGCTCATCCCTGTAGCAAATAGTAGTTCATTAGGTGGTAATGAGCTTATCGCAGCTGCCAAGGTTCATTCACCACTTTTTCCTTAGCATGGTATTGAATGGAAAGGGGACAAGAGATTTTTTTAACTTAAAGGTATATTTAAGTTTCCTGGGTTTCAACTGTTTGGTAAGAAACAAGCAGTTATTATTAGAAAAATATGTGTCATATAGAATAGTTCAGTGTACTTACAAAGTTATAGGCAAGAAAGTAAAATCCAGCTTTGCACACCCACAGGAACCTTACATAACCAAGTACACAGAGGAGAGGTAGTCAGATAAGGAGTTTGTCCTTTCAAAAGAAGTACTTGCTGCAGGATGGAATCACATGGTTGGGTGAGGTCTGAGCTCACAGCTGAATCTGAGTACAAGGATAAGGAGACTACATATCTACAAATGTATCAGCTAACCTCTGCTTTCTCCTGATTGGCCATAACAAATTATGAATTTTATGCTAATCTTAGCAGGGATTTTAAGGGGTGTCAACTAGCAAAAGCTGAAGCTTGTAAACTGAAGGGATTTAGCAAACATCAGGGTGAGTTTGAAAATGTTTATTTTGGTATTTTTTCATGCAAAAATGTTTGCATGCACTACAGATTCTTCTCTATCATAATCCAGGAAACTTAGATATGCCCTTAACCCAGGAATGTGATGAAGGACAAGGTTTAATACATCTGGACTTGACAAGAAAAGCATATTCATAGATAAAGGAAGTTTTATAAGACATAATAGAGATGACCAAGACACCATACACTTGCATTGAAAGATACTAACCTTACAGGTTATTGTTTTATTTTTTACCTTACTTAAAAACATTCTCTGTTATCGATACACCTGCAAACTCTTAAACAAAATATGTTGTCGTGGGTAGAAAGGTGATTAAAACTCATTTCACTTTAAATCCTGCAAATTAAAGTAATTCTGGACCCAGTTGTTTCAAGAAGTCAGGAAGACGAGCCTTCCATCAGTATATAGTGTTTCTTTAGTTGGTCAGACACATGCAGGAAGTTCACAATATACAGTTAAAGTTACGTTTCCACCCACCATAGAAATATTGTGTATCTGGTTATTTGTGCACACACCATCTTCATTTAGAGTGGTCAGAATCCAAGCTTAAAGTGATAACTCCCATAAATAGATAAGGAACGTTTTCTAACTTTTGGGCTATGGCAGAAAGATCAGTAACATAGGTGTGTTTTAGTGTAAGCTCCCGTGGCCCTGGTCTAGTACTGCATATATTCAGGGGGTACAGTCTTTCTGGAGATGCATAGAAGTACATTGAAATATGTTTGTATATTGCCAGTAACGTCTAAATGCAGTTATATTTCTGTCTTTAAGTGTACTTGACACTTTCCGAACTACCATATATATATACATAAGCACACATCTGACATATAGAAAGGGGAAGGAGGGATCTATACTATTGTCTTTCTGCCACTTATGTTTACTGTTATCTACCCGCCACTTTGTTGTTAGGGTTAGTAGCACATAACAGAAAAGATTCCCTAACCCTAACAACACGGTGATGGGCAGATAGCAAATGTGGTGTGTTGGGTGAACAAGTCTGAATGGCCTAGGGCAGCATAAAACACCAATACACCCATACTGAATCCATAATGAACGTATCCACTAAACTTATCGACCAAACTCAACGTTCAGTGCCTGCAGCTCCACTCTGTCAATCACTCCACTGGCTTCCCATAGTCTCTCTCCAGAATAAAATTTAAGAGCATGACACTAACCTATAACGCCCTCGTCAAAAATGCACCCTCTTATATCTCTGCTCTTATCTCTAAGTACACCCCCAACCATCCTCTTCGCTCTAATTACCTTCTTCTTTCCTCCTCTCTTATCACCTCCTCTCACCTCCTTCAGGCCTTTTCTCATACTGCCCCTATTCTTTGGAACTCCTTGCCTCGCTCCACTCAACTATCCTCCTGCCTCAAATCCTTCAAACATTCACTAACAACTCACCTTCACCTTTAATATACACATCATATCTATTATCCTTCTATAATTCTCCCATACCCTTTAGATTGTAAGTCTGCAAGTTTTCAATCTTGCTATGTGCTTTGGTGAAAGCTCTGTGTACATTTGATTTTAAGCTCAAAAACAGGGCCCTCCATTCTTTTTTCTTCATTGTGTTAATATTGTTATGACTTCAACTTACCCCTTTATGGCGCTACGGAATATGTTGGCGCGTTACAAATAATAATAATACTCATTACACTCACTGTGCTTTTATACAAATAAGGTAGAAGCAAATTGGTGTTCCATTACTGACTCTAGAATAAAAAAAAACATATTTTCCATAATTTTGTAACAAAAACTAGAGGGAAACATTTATCCAAATCTTCCAGCTGAATATTTCTGCAGGAAAAATTGATGACAGCATCTGCTCATTCACGGCTATTATTCTTGCAGCATCTAATTTCTCTCCCAGGTGATTTTCATTATTGCAAAACTACACTGCAAATTAAGCTGAGTATCTTGACCTTATTAAATAAAAAGTGAGACATTTCATTGACTCAATGTTAAATGCCCATACATATAATAATGCTTCATCTGCATGATAAAATACCTTGTTATTTTAGCTTAATAGAGAGTAATTTCCCATGTTTGTCTTTGGTGAAAGACATCACTTAATCATTTAATGGAATTTGTAGCAAATACTTGGGTAGCTTCAGAGAATACTATATATACACAGGATGAACTAAAGGTATGTTGTTATTTGGATAATTGAATATTTTCTGTTTTTGTCACTTGTTTGGTGTTTGTTAGTAACTGCTTGATCTTCTAGAAGAATATCTGTTTTATGAGTCACATTCATATGACAATGTGGCATCTACTTAATTAGGATTCATGCTCATGGTTGACAGATGTGTTTGCATTTTATGTAAACTAGAAGGTTTGTTAAAGGTTTGAACGACGCGGAGGCTGCACAGGCTCCCTGGGTCAGCCTGTAGCGTCACGTGACCCAGCGGAGCCTGTGAGGCTATTAGCCAATCAGGAGCGTCGGGGGGCGTGTCGGAAGCCCGTTTCGCGCCATTGAACACAGCAGCGCGGTCTCCCGACTGGATGGACGGAGGTCTGAGGTCCTGCAGCATTAAAAACACAGTAGGAAGGTTTAATTACTGAGATTTCACCCCAGCTTACCAGCATATAAGGGGATATCACTGTTGAGGCTATCCCTGTCTGTTTTTGTGTTCTTTTCCTCCTCCGTTTTGTGTCTGTGTGTGTCTCTGTCTCCCTGTGGTGTGCTGTGCCTGTGTGTGTTCCTGTGTCTGTGTGTGCCTGTCTTGCTGCTTGTTGTGCCCCCTGTTTGTTCCCCTGTTAGCTATTTCCATGGATCCAGAAGGCTTAGAGGCCTTACTGGCAGAGGTTAGGACCCGTGCCTTAAGCCAAGGGGTCAGGTGGGTGCAGGACAGGCTGGGACCTCCCATGCCTTCTGCGCTTGGAGCTCAGCACATTGTACAGGAACAGCCTGCGGTGGCTGGTCTCCTAGCCAATCCTGATGCCTCCAGGGAAATTTTTTCCCATCCCACCGCTGTAGGGCTGCCAGACCCACGTCCATCGGGTAGCAGAGACACCAGAGATGGGGGGGTTACAGGTCAGGGCGGCCGGGACCCCATACCCCCCAGGCAGGCGAGCGCCAGGATCACGGGCGGTGGGGGTGAGGGCCTAGCAATCCGGCCACCACCTGCCAACTTGCCTAAAGGTCCTAGGCCGCGACAAAGGTCGCGAAACACCCCTCTAACACCCCGTAAGGGGGGTGCAGGGGGTAAGAGAAAAGCCGGGAGTCCTAAAAAGGCTCCTACAGGCCCTCACGGTGCCAAGCAGACGGTCCCTGGGGTTTCCCTCATTAACAGTGCTTCTGGTACTTTACAGGGACGCCCAGCTGGCAACGAGAGGAGCATGGCGACGACAAGAGAGAGAAGAGATGGGGTCATCAGAGAGATGAATAGCCAAGACAGCATGGTCATGATTGATGACATGCCTGTGACAGCGGTAGTGGCGAGGCTAGGACGCCCCACTCGAGCTAAGAAGGCTACGAGCAGGTACAGTCCGCTGCTATTTACGCACACACCGCTAAGGCGTAGCAGAGTGGAGACTGAGGGCGATACGGTTAGGCCACAGCGCAAAGGGTCTAAGACTGACCAACTGCTGGATATTCCAACGCCCGAGGAAGTCTCAGGGGGCCCCCTACAGGGGGCGGCGGAGGCAGCGCTAGCCTACTCCAGCCG
This sequence comes from Discoglossus pictus, assembly GCA_027410445.1. Lineage (NCBI taxonomy): Eukaryota > Metazoa > Chordata > Amphibia > Anura > Alytidae > Discoglossus > Discoglossus pictus. The sequence continues at coordinate 64,584,954 of CM050164.1, read as the reverse complement.
CGCAAGCTTAGCTGACCAGGACCCTTCCTCAGACGAGGAAAGGGCGGTATGGGCGCGGGCATGCAGGTCGCGGAGAGCTAGTGACTGTTCTTCTTGTACCCACAGATCCAGAAGGAGATCCCGGTCTAGAAGTAGAAGATCTTGTCGGTGCAGCTGTGCTTGCACTGGATCTGAGAGGAGAAGCCCGCGGAGGGCCAGACGGTCAGAGTCCCCGGAGCGTCAGGAGAGACGCGGGGATACTCCGTTGGCCGTATCTACTCCTAAGCTTCCAGAAGCAGGTGAGCGCTCAGAATTGAGCTGCGCAGCAGACAAGGGTGGTTTTATTGGGTCATTAAGGACTCTATTAGCTGCGCATAACATTGCAGTTAGCGAGCGCGAAATGGGAGCGTGGATAGGGGGGCTAGCAAAGGGTGCATGGTCCCAGCCAGCAGCGGTAGTTGCGCCAGCGAGCGTGAGCGAGACGCTAGCTAGCTTGCGCGCGCCCGAGCCGGTAGGCAGCGCAATAGCAGCAGTTGGGAATAACACTGTGGGGGTTACCGACGCAGCCATGAGGCCCATAGTCCTCTGCTCGTTGGATAATTTAGGTGCACACCTTCCACAGGATGTAAAGGAAAAGATCTGGAGGAGGGAGTTTATAGAGTTATTTTCCCTTCTCCCTATGTCCAGGCAAACAGACCTGGCCGAGAGGGGCCCCAGGGAGGGGAAATCCTTTGCTAGGCTACCCAGGACGTTTGATACCTGGCTGCAAGCATTTTCTATTTGGGCTTGCGTACTGTGTGAGCGGCACCCTGAACAGAGTTCGGGATTGTTCGTCTACATAGACGAAATTCGGAATGCTCACAAGGTTTATGGGGGTACAGCCTGGTGGCGGTACGATGAGGAATTCCGGCAATACTTGGCCTCAAGGCCAAGTATGGCGTGGAGCGACAAAGCGGTGGCGTATTGGCTCAACATCATGACACCCATGAGAGTCACGACGCCCTTTCGGAGCGGGGCCGGTGGAGGTAAGGGCCCCACCCACGCCTCAGGAGCAGGTCTTAAGACCTGTTTTTCGTACAACGAGGGGGTCTGCAGATGGGCGCCTAACTGCAGGTTTAAGCATGCATGCTCAAACTGCGGAGGTGAACACCCCCTGTCTAGATGCAGTAGACCCAAAGAGGGAGGCAGGGGCGAGCCTCCTGCAAAGGGGCAAGACGCCCATACGCCTCCCCGCCATGCTGCCGTGGCTAAAGCGCTACGGTAAATTGGCAGGCACCGCCGAAGCGGCGCGCCTATTGGAGGACGGGTTCCGAGAAGGATTCCGGATTCCATGTGGGGTCGACATTCAAGGTTTTCTTGTCCCAAACCTGAAGTCGGCTAGGGATTTCCCAGGGGTAGCCAAAGCTAAGGTGCTTAATGAAGTAAAATTGGGGAGGATGGCCGGGCCATTTGCGGCCCCGCCCATCCAGGGTTTAGTTGTGTCTCCTCTTGGGGTGGTCCCCAAGAAGGAGAAGGGTAAATTTAGACTGATCCAGCATCTCTCATACCCCAGAGGCCGTTCGGTAAACGATGGCATATCAAGAGACCAGGCTACTGTGTCTTACGAGTCATTTGACCGGGCGGTCGATTTGGTGAGGAGGAAGGGTCAGGGGGCCCTTATGGCAAAAGTGGACATCGAGGCAGCATTCAGATTGCTCCCCGTGCACCCGACAAGCCATCGGTTGCTGGGGTGCTTCGTAGACGGAAGTTACTTCATTGACTTATGTTTACCCATGGGATGCTCAATATCCTGTGCTTACTTCGAGGCTTTCAGCAAATTTTTACAGTGGGTGGTGAGCATCGAGGCGGGGTACAAGAGTGTTACCCATTACCTGGATGACTTCCTTTTTGTTGGCCCAGCGAGAAACGACGCTTGCCGTTTTATGCTGGAGGTGTTCACCGAAATCTGTACAGAATTCGGGGTACCATTGGCCCATGATAAGACGGAGGGCCCTACGGAACAATTGACTTTTCTGGGGATTCGGATTGACTCCTGCAAAATGGAGTGCAGTCTTCCCTTAGAAAAGGTGGAGGACATGCAAGCCGAGATTACGGCGCTGCGGGGCGCACGGAGGGTGACCCTCCGGCGGCTGCAATCAATATTGGGGAAGTTGAATTTCGCGTGCAGAATTATCCCCATGGGGCGGATATTCTGTAGACGAATGTCTCTGGCTACGGTAGGGATTGCGAAGCCGCATCATTTCTTAACAGTCTCTAAGGCCATGCGTGATGATGCAGAGGTATGGGCAAGGTTCCTTGCAGACTTTAACGGGCGGGTGGTCCTTCAAAAGGAGGGCACCACCAGCGCAGAGCTAGACCTGCACACCGATGGTTCTGGACCGATCGGTTGTGGGGCGTATCTCCAAGGGAGATGGTTCGCTGCGGCATGGCCGGAGGAATGGGAAGAGGCGGGTTTACTGCTGAACCCTACATTCCTGGAGCTGTTTCCTATGGTGGTAGCAGTGCACTTATGGGGTCCTTGTTTCAGGGACAGGCGAGTCATTTTCCATTCGGGTAATAAGGGGTTGGTTGAAGCCGTGAACAACATCACGGCGGCATCCGTACCAGTGATTAGATTGCTTAGGCATCTTGTGCTATGTTGCCTTCGCTTGAACATATGGTTTCAAGCAAGACACGTGACAAAGGTGAATAACGGAATTGCTTACGCCCTCTCTCGGTTTCAGGAGGATCGTTTCAGGGCGCTGGCTCCTCGTGCGAACGCCCTGGGGGAGCTCATCCCCGAGGAGCTCTGGGAGATTGGAGCGGTCAGGTAACGAGACTCGTGAGACAGTCTGTTGCCCCAGCGACGTGGAACGCTTATAGACGCGTGTGGGCTAAATGGGATAGCCTAGTGGCACTGGCAGGTGGTGCCACGACGGAGGACAAGAGCGTAGGGATCTTGCTTTGGTACCTGCTGCGGTGCGCCGAGCAAGGCGAATCAAAACCCGTAGTAGGGAGACAGGTCACGGCGCTTGCTTTTATGTTTAAGCTTGCTGGGCAGAGGGACCTTACTAAGGAGTTTCTAGTGCGCAAAGTGGTGCGCGGAATGTTCAGCGGTGCGCAAAGGCCAGATAGTAGGCGGCCAATAACATTTGCGCTGTTGCTGAGATTGGCTCAGGAATTGGTGGTGGTTTGCAGGGATCCCTTTGAATCTCTACTTTTCCGAACGGCTTTTTCCCTGGCGTTCTTCGGAGCGTTTAGGATAGGGGAGTTAGTCGCGAACAGTAGACACGGTTCGGGGGGTCTGCAATTGGTGGATACCTGCCTCAGGGAAGGTACGGTGGTATTGTGGTTGCGGAGGTCAAAGACTGACCAAGTGGGTAAAGGAAGAGAAGTGGTTCTGCATCAGGTTGGCACAGAGTGTTGCCCATATGCATGTGTAGTGGAGTACCTTAAGCAGCGACCGGTGGGACGGTGTTCGCTGCTGGTCCACGCCGATGGAACGGCACTGTCTGTGTATCAGTTTAAAAGAGTTTTAAAAAGCGCACTGCATCGGCTCGGTTTCAAGCAGTCCGACTTTGGGACACATTCCTTTCGGATTGGAGCTGCCACTGAAGCGGCTAGGTTGGGGTTGCCCGACGCGGCAGTAAAGCGCATCGGGAGGTGGGACTCAGACCGTTTTCGTTCCTATGTACGGCCAAATGCAGTGGTTTAATGGTGTTGCTTTCTACTTTCAGGGGAACAGAAGCAACTATGGATTGTGGGCCATTCCTACGTGTACTGGGCCCATAGGTTAGCCGCAGTTACCGAAGAAAAGGCACAACTGGGCTTTCCTGTTACGGACTTACGCGTAAGGTGGTGTGGTATTCGGGGTCTGCGATGGGCGCAGCTCGACGGCCTCTTGGAAACGTACGCGCAGCGTTACGGGCAGCCCAGTCTTATCATTCTTCATGCCGGCGGGAACGATTTAGGGACAGTTCCCATGAGACGAATGCTAAAGGTGATGAGACGGGACATCGAAAAATGGGTGAAGAAGTTCCCTGGCACGTTCCTTATCTGGTCTGAGATGATCAAGAGAAGATCATGGCGTAACGCGCGCGACCCAGTATGCTTAGATAAGGCTAGACAGAAGATAAACCAGCAGATTGCGAGCTTTGTGAGAAAACAAGGTTTCTCGGCCATCCGGTATAAAGATTTCGAACCGGTCGGCGCAGATGATTTTTTCTCAAAGGATAAGGTTCATCTTACGGAAATAGGGTACGAGTTGATGATGTTGGAGTTTAGGGAGAGTGTTTTGCGGGCTTTGGCTTTAATGTCCAGCAGGGGGGGATCGCAGCCTCGGGAGGCGTCCCTCGCATGCTCCGTGGCGGGAGGTGAGTTGCCCGGCCCACTGGCCTAAGGGGGCGATGGCCCCACCTCACAGGGCGTGCTTAAAGATAAGCATTGGGGCTTTGGGCAGGGCTCAAAGCGTGAGGTCACTGTTCGTGGCCGGGCTCCTCCCCCGGAAGGAAGGACTAAATTAGTCATCTAAACAAGTTATGGTTGTTTGTTTATATTGTGTCTAAATAAAGCTGTGGCCCGTTGTTTCTCCCAACTCAAGTTGTCGTGTCAGTTATTCCATCAACTAGCCTGAATGGATCATGCATGGGTCATGAACGACGCGGAGGCTGCACAGGCTCCCTGGGTCAGCCTGTAGCGTCACGTGACCCAGCGGAGCCTGTGAGGCTATTAGCCAATCAGGAGCGTCGGGGGGCGTGTCGGAAGCCCGTTTCGCGCCATTGAACACAGCAGCGCGGTCTCCCGACTGGAATCCCACCCACCCACCCTGTATTTTGTTGTTAACAAATGTTATGGTTTATTCTTTTAAAAAAAAAAAAAAAAAAAAAAAAAAAAAAAAAAAAAAAAAAAAAAAAAAGTATATATAATATATATAATATAAATAAGAAATGTTGAAATTAATATATATTTTTAGTTAAGAATTCGGAGAAGTGGCTATTGTATGTTGTGTATTGTTAATTTATGTCTGTGCGGCGGGAGGTGAGTTGCCCGGCCCACTGGCCTAAGGGGGCGATGGCCCCACCTCACAGGGCGTGCTTAAAGATAAGCATTGGGGCTTTGGGCAGGGCTCAAAGCGTGAGGTCACTGTTCGTGGCCGGGCTCCTCCCCCGGAAGGAAGGACTAAATTAGTCATCTAAACAAGTTATGGTTGTTTGTTTATATTGTGTCTAAATAAAGCTGTGGCCCGTTGTTTCTCCCAACTCAAGTTGTCGTGTCAGTTATTCCATCAACTAGCCTGAATGGATCATGCATGGGTCATGAAGTTGAACAGAAAAAAATGCATTTTAATATATGTTGGTGCACAAAATCTAAAAAGTCTAATATTGTATCGTAAGCAGGGCATCCTGCATTGAGGTGGCTACATCTGCCAGCATTAAAATACTCATGGGTACTATTTATACAGTAACCTATCCAGGAAATCTGTTTGCCTGATTTGTGTTGCTCCTCTAGATGTATCTTCTCAGTATTAAGTTGTGGGAGATGCTCTACTGTGTTGAAATCCGTAATATGTAGAAGAACCATAACTTCCATACTCCATGGGGAACCAAACAGTGCTACCACTTGGCTGATTGAGTAATTAAATAATATTAAATCTTTATTAAACACTATTTTCCAAAAGTATCTTGTAAACTAATACATATAAACTTAAATATTGAAATAAAAATTACATACTTGTTTGCTTATAAAGCCAAAGGTATATTTGACTCTGGTGGCCCCACGGCTGTAAATCTGGCCCTAGCTGTAAACATCTGTGGACAATTTGAAGTGATTAGGATTAACAGACTTGAATATTCTCTGTTACTGTCTTCCACTAAGGCATTTTAAGCTGTGTATTCTGATTGGTTAGACTTTTAAACAATCACATATAAGGCGGGATTAATTAAAATGCTCAATACTGATGGGATGAAGTATGATTGACACATATTACAGCCAGTCGGAATCCACAAAGAATATGATATAGGCGAAAGTGCAGTCAAAAAAAAGTTTAAACAAAATCAAGAAAGAAGAGTATGAATTATTCAATCAACACAGAAGTGCCCTTTTATCTAGGGCTGAAGAGTGAGGAACCTGGGCAACGATGACTGACATTTGAGAGCTTTAGGAGTTTTAGAAGGATAGGTAATGTATATTTCCCCCCTTACAGGTGGTATTATTTAATTTTATGAAGTATTTTAATGTATTTAAAGTTAGGGATGGTGGGGGTCCTTATGGACTTACTTGTTGGGATTTAGGATCCAGGGGCATTGAATATGGACCGTTGTAGTGGTAGGAAGGGGTTAACTTCAGGTGCTTTGAAGGTCCATAAGTCATAGCTTAGAATGGTTATACTTAACATGGGTGATCATAGAGGGTAATAGGTATTAAGGAGGATCCCAGAAGATACCCAGGCTCATGGGTGGTAGCAGGTATTCATTGGGGATCCCAGATAATACCCAGCGGGTATTCAGGGGGGATACTGGGGATAGCTGTGCTCAAAAGGGGTTGAAAGTAATTACTAGGGTTCACTGTTTCATGGAGGTAGCGGTATTAACCCCTTAATTGTATTGAGCCATCAAACCTTAAATTCAACATAATTAAGATGTTAGTCCCCTCATAACGTCAGATTTGAGTCTTCTCTGAGTCGTTTTTTCTGGCTCAGGGTTGAAGGTATCCATAGGTTGTTTTTTTTAAATTCAGGCACTCAGAAAGACTTCTGATGGCACTCTGACTTACCATTTTAGGGACCTTTCGATCACATGGATGGCGTTTCTCAGAGGTTAGATTTATGTGATATCTGATAGCTCGATATTGATTTACTTCTCTCAATTCTTTTCATACGGGAGCCATTAAATGGAGGCCTATGCGTATGAATCTTCTCTTCTTTCTTATTATCCCTCACCCTCCTTCCTAATTCCACTACCTTTCTTCTCTTAAAAAAAATCTAAATGGAAACATATGATGGCAATACAAGAATTCCCATTTACCCAGACATGGATCTTTATTATATCTACTATATTCAAAGTAAATTGCCTACATGAAAAATGAATATTACTTGTATTATAAATATTTCATAGTTGACATTTATTTTTTTCATTTATCCCCCCCATCTCTGTAATGTGAAAGGGCTTTGGAAACACAGCTGCATGGTGTTCTATTAAGATTTTCTACATGGTGTTTATTAGGATACAGATGCATTTCTCTTTCTCCTAATTCATTGTGATTCATGAAACACAGCTTAACTACTATGATGTACAAGAACACATAATATGTACTTGTTTATTTATGAAAATCTTTACTGGCACACATTGGTTGATGAAATTGCCATTTTATTCAGCTCATCGGTAAAATCTGTTATTTATAGTCTATATCCAGTATGAGCTTCCAGCTAGAAAACTCCCAGCAGAGGACAGACTCATGAATGTCTTCATGAGCCCAGGTGTTCTTTGCTAAATCTACAGTATGCGAGATGCAGGCAGTAGATCTTTTTGAAAAATTGAGGCTTAAATTACCAGGTATGGATTTCTATGTCTCTTTTTATAACATATGTTTTATCTAGATATAATTCAGGTACTGTGGGCTTTGAAACATGGTTTATTTTCTTCTTTCATTTCTTAGTGCAATTCCTTTAAAGAAATGTGTTTTAGCAATTCATGTTAACCTTAATATAAAGTAAAATGAACTATACTGTTAGTATTTTAGAAAGGACTACATAAATAGTTTTTTTTTAATGTAGACCTAGCTAAAGCAATTGTGAAAATGTTATAGTGCTGAAATAATGTAAGAAAAACATAACAATTTTAAGCACAAAGTTCAGTAAATAAATAGTACATTTGTGTTCACATTTGGACGTCTAAATATAAGTGAAAATAAATGTATTTCCTGCTTAGAATTCTGAGAAATACGGTTATTGCGCTGCACTCTGATAAACTAGGACATGCATTTTTACTATTTAATACAATACCACTTTATACATGACTCATTTTATGCCTGCTGTATTACACGACTTTAAAGATGTGTGTTTAAAGGGACGCTTTATTCAGCTCACTGTGAAGATCTCCTAAAAGCATTTTGAAATACTTTTTTACATTTTTGAAATACGTTCATTTTCCACTGAGAAATTATCATGATCTATCAGTAGCACTCTTTGTCTAATTACGTGTATAATTCCATCTATTATTTTTACAATTTGTTCCATTCCTGGAATAAATATTCATGGCATTCATAAAAAGGCTTTTGTGTGGTGTATTCAGTAATGTGAAGTATAAAGTGCTTTTAACAACATATATCTCTACTTTAAGATTAGTATAATATCTATATATCTGACTGGGTTAAAGGGATATGTAAGTGAGCTGGGTTCCAAATGTTTCCTAATAAACAGCTACTGATTAGTAGAAAAATATGTTATATATTGAAAAGTTGAATGTACTTACATATTCATATACTAGATACTGATATGTGGATGTGCACACGCCTAGGAAGCTTACATAAAGTGTCCCTTGCAGGCTACAGTGTGTGACCTCTAAAGGAAATGATGGTTGGTGTGGTCAGAGCTGAAATTGTCCATAAGGAGACAGGCAGAGAGAAAAAACAGAATGCAACTGCCAGATTGTGATACAAATGTTTCAGTCTTTACTTCCTCCTGATTGGCCAAAACAGTTTTTTAAAATGGTATACCAATTTAGCCTGGGTTTGGAGGGTGATAATCCCATGTTTCAACTGACAGAAATTAAAAGATAATTTGTTAACTTCAAGGTCAGTATTTAAATGCTTATTTTGGTATTTTTTTCATGCAAACAAAATTCATACACTATTAACCTTCCTCTATCAGATGCACTCATAATCCAGTTTACTTACACATCCCTTTAATATTATATGTCATGCCTAACTGAGGTTTGCTTTCTTCCACATCTCTCTACTCCAACTTATGGATCATATAACCTAATTGACCAGCTTTTAATCCACATTTTTGCTAGTACATTTTTTTCAAGAGTTCCATAATCTTCATTTACACTCTCCACATGAGTCTGCTCTCCCTTATGCATCATCTTTATGTAGTGGCATATTTTCCAAGGATGTTTCATATTAACTTTAACACTTTTCTCTTATGTGTCTCTTCCCTCCTATGTATCATCATCTTTTCCCAATGTCTAATCTAACAGTGTGGCACATGTGTAATATTTCCCCAATGTCTCATCTCTCCCTTATGTCTCCCTTATGTGAAATGTCTCTCACATGCCTACTGTCTCCTTTGTGTATCTCTTGAGTATAATCTCTCCCCTGTGTCTCCTTTCTCTCTTACGTGTCATCTCTTCCTTGTCCCTCTCCTAGGTGTGATCAATTTCACATGCTTCCAGTCTCTCTTGTGTGTCATCTCTACCTTTTGTTCCTCCAAGTTGTAATCTCTCCCACATGGCTCCAATGTACTTGTATACCATTTTCCTCTTGGGTCCTGTAGTCAATAAACCTAAAAAAAAGCCTAAATAAGTACACTCAACGCTCAGTGTCTGCAGCATCTCTCTGTAAGTAACTCCACTAGCTTCCTGTAGCCTCCATAAGAAAATTTTAAATCATGACCCTAACATATAAAGCCTTCAACAATAACCCACTGCCTTATAACTCTGCTCTCATAACAAAATACACTCCCAACAGCCCTCTTCACTCTGCTAATGACCTTCTTTTTTCCTCATCTTATCACCTTCTCTCTCTCCCATCTTTGGGACTTTTCTCGTGCTGCCCATATTCTTTGGAACTCCTGGCCTCGCTCCACTAGACTATCATCCTGCCTCAAAACCTTAGTAAAAACTCATTGATTCAAAGAAATGTATCACCTTCAATCGTAATATACACACCACAACTATTATCCTCCTATACCTCCCCCATACCCTTTAGATTGTAAATTTGTCTTCAATCTTACAAATTACTTTAGGGAAAGCACTGTGTACGGTCTAAGATCAAAGACAGGGCCCTCCATTCTTGTGCACAGTGTTGATATTGTTCTTGACTTGTACTTATCCCTGTATAGCTCTATGAAATGTGGTGATGCTTTACAAATAAAGGAAATCATAATAAGTATAACCGATAAGTCACCGTATTCAATGAAAAAAGGTAGAAAATTAGCAAAGTCAAGCACTGCAGTAACTAAAACTTGTAAAAACAGCATATCCATGACCATATTTTTTCATTGATTGTATAAGTGTTTCATGAAACACAACTTTATTTTTAACAAACTGTGTGGTTTCATGAATATTGGTAATGTACTTATATCATACAAATTCCTATTTCTACAATCTCTCAAGACTTTTATAGCTGAACCACAAATAATAAAATAAAATATGTTCATTGACTTTCTTGTATTTCACTCAAGCTTTTTTTGTGAAGCCAGTATAATTGGTTCATGGAATAATGATTAGGGCTCAACAGTACTGATTTTGCAGGACATTTCTATTTTGAGACTTATTTGATTTATATTTTTATAAGCCATATCTCATTCTTAGGATATAGCTGACATTTCAAGGACATTTCCTGTTATAAAATTGCACTATTCATCAAGTAAAATATAACTTTGCAAAGCTATGTCCCTCAGTCTGGAGAGGGGAATATGGCGCTTTGCCTGATTTATGTGACTTTGTTATATTTTGCCCCAGGATATGTCCAGATTTCTACACTGTGGTCTTATATTTAACTTATACTATTTTGAAGAACTACATTTGATACTTTAAAAATACTTAAAAAAATGCTTTAATAGTTTACCTTTTATATGCATTTAAGCTACTATGGGATTTACTTTGGTGGTCCATGCTCATCCTCTTGTTTTGCAAACTGCATGCATAAATGGTGCCTGGAATAAATTTAAGGCATATCTAATTTTTCAGGATTATGAGTGCATCTGGCAGAGGAGAAGCAGTAGTGTACAAAACTATTTTTTGCATGAAAAAATATTAGAATAAACATTTAAACACTTGAAGTTAACAAAATGTCTAGTAATTTCTGACAGTTAACACCCCCTTGAAAACCAGGCTAACTTAGCATAAAATTCATAATTATTTTTGGCCAATCAGGAGGAGGCTCAGGCAGCTGATACATTTGTATCAAGCTCTGGGGTTCCTGTTTGTGGCCTTTCCTTGTGTTCCAATTAAACTGTGAGCTCAGTCCCCTCCAAACCATGTGATTCCATCCGCCAGCAAGTACTTCCTTTGGTCTCTATGAGAAATGTCAAACTCTGTATATAGCTGCCTCTCCTCTGCATACTTGGTTATGTAAGCTCCCTGTGGGTGTGCAAAGCTGGATTTTACTTTCCTGCCTATAGCTTTGTAAGTACACTGAACGTTTCTATATAACACATATCTTTCTGATAATCACTGCCTGTTTCTTACCAAACATTTGAAACCCCGGAAACTTATATATCTTCAAGTCAAACACATATAAATTCTTCATTCAGTGATTCATTGATCAAATATGCCAAGTATTGCCAATCACAACCATATTTCCACCTAAATTAATACGTAAGAAAATGGAATCATTTCTAGTGTCACATTTAGTATGTGTTGACATTGACACATGATAAATTTGACATATCTTATATTTCTCATACAAAATCTCAATGATAAATTACACTTAATTTTGACACGAGAAATGACACAACTCAGCGGTGACACCACAGGGGACAAAAATGCCAAAGGAGTATCTTTATTATATCTACTGATGGATTTTTATTATTTACCTTTTAAAACTATTAAATATATAGTGATTTTATTACCTGCTTCTGGACGGTTTTATAGATGAGTTTATGTGTTTGGTAGCCATAATATTTGTCATCTAGCTGACATTATCAACAGATATAAAATTAAATAGGTAATTAAAATGCAATACATTTCAAGCTATTTCTTAATGAGAGGTGATCAGGGTTCAGCAAATAACCTGAGAATAGGTCATTTTATTTTATGATAATTAATTGTGCATATTTGGGTGCTACTCAGTCAAATTTTGTGTTTCTCAACAAGCATTAAAATACCTTTTTATTATTTAAGCACTGACAAGAAATGTGTTTCTGGTGTTAGATATTGCAAGTATCAGCAGATACCTTCTGAAAAACATGTTATTAGACTACCATATGGAAGCTGTTAATAGAACAACTAAATCTAGCAATGTTCTAGTCAGCTTGCTAAGAGGGGCCAAATAATGTGCTTAGCTAAATAAAAAAATGTGATTATGTAGTGAAATCCTCTGACATCTAGTCAATGTACCAGTTTTGTCAATGGGTGACAAAACTGGCCAAATATGCACAGCAACCAAATACACATTCTGCTCAAAATACATTGATCTCCTGCACGTTGAAGCAGCCTTGCTTTCTTTTTTTAGAGCAAATGTAAATACTATCCCTATAACATGGTGTTTTTAGGGAGAATATATAGAACTTTTTGGAGATGGGACATAATGCATCAATAAATACTCTGCTACACCATCCTTCATACCTAACATTTATCTATTTTTGGTTCTACAGTATTTGCAGGTTTGTTTTTTCCCTCTGCATTTTGGACTTCCTGGGCCATATTCTATTAGCTACTTGCAAATGCCTTGAAGTCATACATTTGTCTTCAGGTGTTGTTTTTATAAATGTTTATATGCATTCTATTGACTTAAGAATTCATTAGTGCCAATAAGTAATATTTGCTGAATATTTAGCAAATTAAGAGTGATTATTAAGTGTGTATAAATTTACAAATTGGGCAATAGAATAGGGCCCCATGTCAACCATGGACTGACAACTTTAATTCAGGGAACTGGCCCAATATTTTAGACATCAACTGATCCACACAGATGAAAATAACCAGTCTTGGGGGTAACTGCCACCCTACCTCAATAACCATTAAGCAGCTGTGTAAGTTGTACCTTCACCAACCATCAGCTCTATGTACGCTAGATTCCAGGCTCAAAGACGGGGCTCTCCATTCTTTGGGAACATGTTAAAATTGTATTTGCCTTGTACTTAACTCATGTATAGTGATATAGAATATATTGGCGCATTACAAATAAACAATAATAATAATATTTGTAAGCAGTTTTTTTCTGTGGTATGGACAAGATATTCCTTATTAGTACCTCACATAGAAGCCTCAATAGATGTTCCAATCTTAGAAGGGTGTATGGGGGAAGAAGCACAGGATACCCTAATAGTGTAGATCAGATACATTTAGAAAAGTAAATTATCACATTTTTTACCCTCAAAAAGGTAGAAGTCCAAACATGTGAAGCAGGATTCTCTTCTTCCATCAGTAGAAGGTGCACTGTGGGTAACAGCGAATATAAAATATGTCTGGCGATGTATGGTAGAGTCCAAATACCTGGTTACATATATGTATTTATGGTCTAAGCAAAAATCCGTCTTTTGCCCCCTCCACTTTTAGGGCTGTCAGGCAATAGTGGTGCAATGAAAACAGGCCAATAACAACTTAACCATCAATAAATTACAATATAATGCACAATAAAATACCCTTGCGAATATATCAAATGTGTTTTAGCTATAACATAGATCTTTCTCAATGATAAAAGCAATAGAAATATATGTAAAAATGTGCAAGTTAGCAAGTGGGACCTTTAAACGTCCTTATAAAGCTCTTTGCAAAATAAGTAAAACTAAAGGAGGCTGGAGAGCAAGAAAAAAGGATGGACCATGTATCCACCACGCTACTGGCATATACGGGAAAAATTCAAGTTGTATTTACCACAATATAACAAAAATAAGAGGCATACTAAACAAATTCACGGTTTATATATTAACTCAAAATATATATAATTTCCATCCCTTGGACTTCTGTTTCTTCAGTGCTACTCTTTAACATGTACAGCATTTATTATTTCCCAGTGTTTGAGAATATCACTCCCATCTCTTGTATGTGGGAATGAGATATAAAATTCATAGAGTTCATAGTCTAGTCCTAACATTACACACTATCATAAGATGTTCCCATTTTTTATTGTCCTTAAAATGGGTGGCTCAATTCAAAGTTTTATTAGCTGTACAGTGGAGATAGTTTGAAGGAAGCACTAGCTTTCAGGTACCATTAAAGTTCTTTATGGAAATTACAATGTGGAAAGCTTTTGAAACCTCATAAATTTCTTCAAGTACATTGTGGCTCAACATTAAATTTACAACCAATGTGATGTGGAGTATCTTAGTATATTTGTCACTAGATGCTTTGAAGTCACTTGGTAATTGCATTGACATTAATACTGGTAGCAATTCCATAAATGTTTTTCCTTAGAACATAGAAAAATCATATTAATTCCAAACTGTATTTGTATATTTCTAGCACTTTGATTTATAAAAGTCAAGCTAAGATCCTGAACAGGTAAGGGATTTATGTGATTTGACTAATATATATTAATGATCAAAGCGAATAGTACATAAGGCCCATAGGAAATACTGAAATTAAATTTAAGATATTATTATATTGCTACCGCTATCATTTAAGTACAGTGGTCAATGCAACTAAAACAGCTTTGATATGATATATGATATATGAAGTGCTAATTTGTATTACCTATAATATACAATGATGCTGCAGTGGGAGCTAATGTTTTTTCTTCTTCTAATGTACTTCTACAGGTGAGAGAAGTGAAACCTAAGTTGGTTATAATGAAAAGATGATAAAGGAGAGTCAAAAAGGCAAATGAAAGCACATCATTAAAAATATAAGTTAATATTTAAAGGTTGTATTTTTTTTTCTCAAGAGATTATACAGGTAAAGCATAAAGAAATTAGGGAAATTATATATTTTTATGACAATATATAATGATTGTAAACAAAGTCAATAAATTAATTTAAACAAGAATACAGAGTCTAAAATTGGAAAATAATATATGTTGAAACATGGACGTAGGAGCCCAAAAAATATGGGGGGGGGGGGGGGATAATTCAATTCCACTTTTTATTTCCCTCCACCTAAAATATTTAAGTTTGATTTTCAATTGAGTTGTAGAGTTTATAGGTCACATTAAAGGTGGAAAAAGTTCTGAAATTATTTATCTTTGTCTCATTTTTTTTACAGCACAGAAACCTGACATTTTAACAGGGGTGTGTAGACTTTTTATATCCACTGTATGTCTATAAGTTATGGGTCAAAGCTTTCATGGGAAAGACATAACGCTCCATAGCCAAAACATTTTTTGTGTCTCCCAGTTTCTACACCCCGGTGTTAAAGGAATTCTCAGTACATATAAATATATGCTAATGGAGAGAGGGATAGAGCTGATATATGTGCAGATTTAAACTACTTTAGATCAGTTCAGTTATGTCCTATGGCAGGGTCATATGTACCAAAAGTGCTGGGGAACCCTTGTAGATATCACATATATAGTTGTGAGAATGCGGGTCGTTGCTAAAGCTGCGTGCTCGGGTAGCGAGCCTGCGACCCTCACAAAGCGAGGTCCGCAGTTGCTGGCAAGGAGCGCCAAAGGCGCTCCTTGCCAGCAACTGCGGACTTTGGGCCCGCAAATGCGGACCCTCGCGAAGTCCAAGAACAAGGACACAAAATCAGCCACAGCCGCGTACCACACACATAAGGACACCATTTTACAACACTAACTTCCACAATGCGGAAGTACACAGCTACCCTAACGGATTTTCCTTGTGCACGCACACTATTTACACTACACACTGCACACATTGCTGACACTTACACAGCAGCTCCACAGCACTGAAAACACACACTGTATGCTACAGCAACATGAAAACAAATTGCCAGCTCTTCAACACAATGCTTCCTGCATATATTACTTCAAAATAGGTAAAGTATATTCATTTATTATTTCATTAATTATTTCATTGGCAGACAACAACAAAAACGTCAACGCTGCTCATAGCACACAAAATACCAACAGCCTGGCAATGAGCGCCAAAGGCGCTCATTGCGAGCCACTCAATGAGCGCCAAAGGCGCTCAGCGCGAGGATCGCAATGAGCGCCGAAGGATCTTGGAACACCAACAAAATTAATGTCGGAAACAAACAACATTACCTGCCTTACAATCTTATTGCCGTAATTTTTTGACGGGCAAGTCGCTAGTGAAATAATAATACTGTAATCAAACCCAAGGGTTAATATAATGATGGAGAGCTTCCCAAGAGTTATCTGAAAGTGCTATGTTGATACATTTATACAAATATAGTAAATATTTCCAAGGAAGGCTTAGAATGTCTTCTTCCAGTCTTTTTAGAATGGCACACTAGACCTTTGGAGAGAGATTTTTGTATTTCTTTAAGGCTAATTATATATGTATAAAACGTTAAGCATATTTATATATTAAATATATTTTGTTTTAATCACTAATCATATTGTTCCCAGGGAAATCAATCTCTGAATGCAATGATCTTGAGTAGCGTGCGTTATCACTTGTGTTATGTCTTATTTTATCTTTCTTTAATAATATAGCCTCCAATTCCAAAGTACATGGTGGGATTTCTTAGGTACTACACTTTGGTTTCTCCAAGAGGAGTAACAGGTATGCAAGAGGAAAATAAAAGCCCAAAGTCTATGTATTTTCTGTTATATTGATTTATTTTGCTGAATGGTATATTGATCCAGCTTCTTGTCCAGTATGGGTAGGGAAATATTGCCAGAGGTAATTAATTTGCTCTCACTTGAAACCGGAATATTTTGCATTGTAATGTTAAATACTGTGTTTTATTCCTACTTGTTTTGTACATGTAGCGCAAGTGATGTTTTTAGTTTTGAGATGCTAATTCCTGGGAAGAAAATGACAATGCAGTTAAGCCTGAAAAGACACATAATTGTCAAGACTAAAACCACCCTTGTTCTTTGTGTTAATTGTAAATGGAAACAAGTGAAACAGACGTCTCCCTGGATAAGTTGTATTAATTGTAATAAATGTAAATGCCACTATAGCCTATTACAATTTAACTATTTTTCCTTTAAAATATCATTTTCTGAAGGTAAATACTCCTTCTTCTAAACTCAAAAATATGAGATTTATATAATTTTATGATGTAAAATTTATATTTATTGTATTAAACTAGATTAGATTTATATAAGGAAATACTATCAAATCTAATATGACTAGCGTTTCCTTATAGCACACAATCCTTTATAATCACATGCTTGCCTTTCTCTACACTAGGGATGGGCAAGTCCAGTCCTGGAGAGCCCCACAGACATGGTCGGATTACCCATTAGGCCAACTAGGCAGCCGCCCACCAGCACTTCCCTGTCAGGGGCGCCACTTCTTAAAAAAATGGTTCCTGCCTTAAGAAATGTTTCAGTTCATAGACTGGCTATTAGGGGGTAACCACCTAGAACAAGACAGCAGCATTATGTATCCATCACTTATCCACCCCTTTTTATTTAGTCTAGGCACTTAATTTTATTAAAATATAAGATATACTGCTATTGTTGGGTGTAAACACGTAATGCTAAATATCAGTAGTTAATAGCAAAATTTCTGTTTAGTAAATTTGGAAAACTTAACATGCCAATGGCATGCCTTAACCCACCATGATAATTTGCAGTGATCCCTGTACTGCTTGCTGTTACCACATAACAAGCTTTTGGTAAACTGGACAATGACCTGAGATGCAGGATTGCAGATTACAGCAGGCTATGACACCTGTGCATGCACCTCAATCCTTTAGTACATTGCCCCTTGTGTGTGTCTAACTTGTTCTGCTGGGAGGACAAACAAATGAGACTGCAAAGGGCATCCAAGTCTGATGCTAAAACTTTAGAAATAGTATTAAAAGTAAATAAAGGAATTCCAACATTCAAAACATATTTTCAGTCATGTATAAATGTATTCTCCTTCTGGATTGCTACCTTGTTGAGGCTTCTGTGCCTCAATAAAGCTGTGAGCTATACCATGTAGGATCACCCAAGATGGGCAGGTCATAACAGAGAGGCCAGACAAATCACGGTCCACTGGAGAAGGAACTGGCAACACCCTCCAGTATCTTTGCCAAGAAAACCATATGGATTAGCACAACCAGAGACATCATGATAGATATGTCTGGGTGCTGGGGTCCATATGTTGTGAGTCAAAAATGACTGAAGAACTGAATCACAATAAATATATGTATTGCAAGTTTGAAAAGTTCACATATGCTGGAAATTAACTCATAATCACTCAAGGCTAATGGCCTATATGTATTGCATGTTTTGAAAAGTATACATATGGTAGAAATTAACTCATAATCACCCTATGCTAATGTACTGAAAGAATGTTGAACTAAAGGAATCTCAACATGGGGGTAATATTTTAATTGTCTAGTTCAGGGGTGGGCAAATTTGATCTTGGCAGCCCCGCACAGGCCTGTATTTGAGGATATTCTCTCTGTGCACAGATGAGTCAATCAGGATGACTAAAGAAACGATTGACTTACCAGGACTGAACTTGCCCACCCCTCTGATTCTGAGGAGAATCAGTAGTGAATGCAAACATCCAGAAATAAACATTAATAAACTTACCCTAGCATTTGCAAATTTATTTTCTGGAACTTAATTTTGAGAAGTAATACCCCTGAAAATCCATGCTAAATTAGCATAAATGAATAATTTGTTGTGGCCAATCAGAGGCAGCTACAACATTGTAGCAATGTCTGGTCATTCAGTATCTGCAGCAAAGCATCATGTGATGTGTAGTCTTTTGTTCCCACCACAAGGAAGAAGCTCAGTGTTGCTTTGGATTTCTGCACTGTGTTGCAGTTGCCTTGAATGTTAGTATCAGGTTAAAAAATAAATGCAGTGTTTCTATTGGTTAGTACGAGGTGCGTATGTAAGCAGCTCTGGGGGTGTGGAAACACATTTTGTTTAATAAAATAAACCTGTATGTGTATAGAATGACTCAATGTAATGTGTGTTTCTGATATAAGCAGCAAGTGTTAGATTAGAAAAAGGTAAAAACAGAAAAACTTCCAAATACTTTTAATATTCAATCGATCACATGCCTTTTTGAGCAGGAAATACTTTAATTGTATTAATTTTATATATTAATACAAGTTATATTTTGTTACAATTACGGTTTCTGATTAATATGTTTCCAACCTAAGAATCATTTTGGAATATCTCTTTGGGTCAATATTATCATTGCAATTAAACATGTACTTTTTATTTCCTCTACATACAATGACTTAATACTTTAAATGTGCCAGACATTGTTTTAAGCGCTTTTACATAGTTACATAGTAATTGAGGTTGAAAAAAAGACTTTTACTTCATCAAGTTCAACCTTTTAAGATCTCCTCTGAACTGCAATATGCAGATTAATTGTTAATTATACAAGAATGATAAGAATATATACAAGAAATATTATTTGTCACAGTAGAATATTTGGATTATTGAGTACTTTCAAATATAAAGACATTATTAATCAAAGCTAAAAAAGCTAGAAATTAGAAAGTTTTGGGAAGAATGTTGTGGATATTTGACCATAAACACTGGAACAAGATATCCATGTTCCCCGGAATTAATATTATTCCATATAGGGTTAGATGAAATTTTTCCCAGAAATAAGTTATTGATATCTCATATATTATTGATCATTAAAGCGATGGTAGTTAAACATTGGAATAAATCTGAAATTCCTACTTGGAAAGAAGTGGTTAATAAAATTAATTACAATAAAGATCAGATGAAAGAAAATATTAACGAATCATTTAAGAAAATAAACACACTTAATTGGACTATCTGGGAGCAATATATTGATAAATACTAAAAGGGGAATATGGAAGTGAGAGGAAAGAATATCCACATACACCAGCAGAAATAATTTAAGTGGCTGTTTATTGGTGGTTGATATATTTATAAATGCTTTCGATTTAGTCCAGAGATAGATGTAAAAATTTTAATATGTCATTTTTTAGAACTAAACATATTGTCCATTATGTCTTTGGATATATCCCTTTCTGCTTTGGTTCCCTATTTTATGTTTATGTGATTATATCTGTTGGGAAAATGTATGTTGTTTGTTTGTTTTATGATTAAAGAAAAAAAAAGAAAAAAAAGCTAAACAACTAAACAGCTGAGAACTACCTTTTTTTGTTAGTACTAAGCTGTGATGACCAAAGAGTTTTTGGAAGATTAATCCATACATGGCTATTAGCAATCTGAAAAAAAACAAACATGCCCTTTAATTAAGAGATTCCAGCTACTTGATAAATATTCATAGGTCAATTTGTTCTCTAAGTATTTATTGCTAGCCTGGAAACGTGTCCACTTCTATAACCTTTAGTTTTTCCTTCCAGAAAGCTTTTCTTGTATAAGCCAACAGACACAGAGAATTCATTTGAGTTGCAAAATCAAGGAGTTCTCATTAATACTTAATTTGCATTTCTCTTAATGGGCATCTCTTGTTTTCACAATAAACAATATGTTTTACCAACAACTTCCATAAACACAAGCTGTTACATGAGAACTGAAGAATTAATCTTGATGTGCTTATACAGTGTCTGGATATAGGAACCCGTGCAATCTGTCTGTGTATAATCAATCTTTCTGTTGTGCATTGTACAATTTCTTTAATTCTAATGTTGTTACAATTGCTGGAATCTATTAATTAATCTTGTGGTTTCAAAGGAACGTTGAGACACAATATAATATTTTCAATTCCTTTACTTTTAAATTTATATCAGCTATGTTGTTGTTGTTGTTCAGTCTTGTCCGACTCTTTGTGACCCAATGGACCGCAGCAGGCCCTCTTGTGACTGATTGTGCTCATCCATAAGGCGTTCTTGGCAAAGATACTGGAGTGGGTAGCCAGCTCCTTCTCTGACCTCTCTGCTATGACCTGCCCATCTTGGGTGACCCTATATGATATAGCCCACAGCTTCACTGAGGTACACAAGAAGCCCTATTAAATTGTCAAAATCGCAATTACCAAAGCCTGTAATGTAGCCCGCAAAAATACTGATTTTCAATTGGCCTCCTCTAGCTACCCACATTTGGGAGCTACAGGCTGAAAATCCCTGCAGTTGTCAAAATCGTAACTCCGACCCATCTAAGCCTTTGATCTTTTAAGACAGCAAATGGTACAATTGCTATTATAGCAAATCACAATTTAATTGCTACCATTCCTAAAGCCCACATTTGCCTTCAAACCCGTAAATGGCAAATGTAGCCAAAAATACTAGAAAGGACTCGCAAGGGGGTTAAACACCTGTTTCGGAACACCATCAAAGCCAACATAAACACAATAGTGGACTTAAAATACAGGGAAAGCAATGAAAGACATTAGAAATTATGCAAAACAGTCTCAAGCTTGAAAATCTGCAATGAAAACATTTTTTTTTTACGTTTAATTTCTGTGTTATATCAATATCGGGAATCCAGGAGTTAATACCTATCAGGCCACCCACATGGACTAGAACATATCCTTCATTCATTTTTATTGATTTTAAAATTGTTGGATTGCGAGTCCGATCACATATCAGACCTCTAAACAATAACTGAATAGCGTTTAAACGCCATGTTTTACTGATGTCATGATGACAATCTCATTTACTATTGGCTGTTTTTAAATCGTTACTTATGGCTTGCTTAATTGATCATGATCATGCCCTGAAATGCTAAGCGAGGGTGCATGGTTTAAGGATTTGGCTTTGGGCCATGTACTCACTGGCTTGTTCAATTAAATTGATCTGTAACTGTTGCAATTGAAAATTGCCATGTAACCGTACATAGCATTTCAGGGCATGATCATGATCAATTTAATAAGGCCCAAGGTTTAGCGCTAAGCTAGGAATTAGAGTGCAAAGGAACACTATAGCGAATCAGCTATCATCAGGGTAGCGTTAAGCGGATTTCCCTGTATATTAATGTTTTTGGGTTGAATCAGAAAATCTTAAATTGCAAACTTCAATGATAGTTTACTGAAGGAGAATTACAATTTTAAACATTTTTAAATGACATTTAGTTGATAAAGCACTTGCTATTATCCTATAATTATAAATTAAACCATATTTGGAACCTCCGCTGTGTCGGTTTCAGGAAAGAAAGAGGCTGCCATTAGAAAAAAGTTTTAATGAAGAAAAAAAATTAGAAGTGCAAATGTTCTATTTTTTTCCTAAAAAAAATACATATTTTTAGCACAGGTGAATAAAGTATATTAGATTGATAAGGAAGTATATTAAATTATAACTAAAGAGATAATGCCACACTGCAGTTCGCAACCTCTACCTTTTACAATCATGCAATATGTACTTTATACATTGATGTTAGTTCCAAACTATGATATATTTGCTGAGTTTATGAGTCTGAACAATACAAAGTAAGTGAGAACTTCCCCACAAGGCCTGTAAATCGCTGTGTTAAAACTGAACTATTGCCAAAGGCTTCAGTACCTTTACAATCAGCTATGTAAAACCTCATTACATTTTAAACTTAGATTTTAATGATAGGGAATGATAAATGTAAATTTATACTAAGACCTGAATCTTTTTCAGACAGTAATAAAATTGAGATGTTGCAGAAAGCAAGACAAAATAAATATTTTTTCGGACATATATTTACAGTACTTATTTGATGAAAAATTGTGTCTGGCAAGTACAGTGTATAACTTGTATAATACATTGTATAACTTAGCAGGGGCGAAGGGACTGAGGGCAGGCCCTGATCTACCTTTTTGGAGCCCCTGGACAGTAAATTGGAGAAGCCCCTGCAAGTGTGTGTGCAAGTTATGAACACACCTATTTTATCCTTTTCGGTGTGTGTATATAGCAAATCACATACATTTCCCCATAACAGCCATTTTTACAGTAGACATACTCATAAACACACCAAGATATTACTTGTTTATTAAATGCATTCGTTGGTGGGCCATATTATTATTTTTTTCTATGGGAGGGCAGTGAGCGCATGTTACACAAACACATATCATGATCGCTTGTATCACACATAAAAACTGAGTACTTATGAGACTTAAAGGACCACTGTAAAATTAAAACAGAAATAGTTTCGAGGAAACATATAAGTTCAAAGAGAGTGGAAATGTTTCGAAGATTTGTTAAGGGAGGAATATCTTATCCTTTACTAAACTTATACCAAAAAGCAACAATGCTTTCTCACTTACTTAAACCGTTAGAATCGAGGGATAAACTTCCATGGTATCAAAAAGAAGAATAAATGGTGATGAATAAAGATGTAAAGGCGTTATTTTTTTTTGGAAAAATATAAACTTAATTATATTAGTAAAGAAGTATACATAATTAAAAGCATTTTTCAACTTGGAGAAGAATTAATAGGAAGTACAAAATCTTGCCTTATTTAAGTGTAACTACCCAAATTAAAACGGGAACAAACTTTCATAAGATCTGTTGGCATGATTAATGGGCAAGTTAGGGCATCCAAACTTTAAAAGATCTTTTTATTGAAGAAGAAGAGTTGGCCTCTTTCCAACAAGTAAGAAATATTTTTGATATTCAACCATATTGTTGGTTGATTTATGAACAATTAAGACATGTCCTAAAATCATGTAAGATGGAAGGAAAATTACATAACAAACTCAATGATTTCAAAAAATTCATCCATAGGCATGATTTTTCACATATAATTTCAAAAATGTTAAATAGTCTACGTACCAACCTAGAAAAGGATAAAACTAGGAGCATGAAGGTATGGGCATCTGAAATGGATATTAAGATAAATTACGATCATTGGGGAAAGGCCCTCAATAGAACAGATACAGTCATTAAAAATGCTGCACAAAGGTAATCTTATTTCAAGGTAATTAATAGATGGCACTTGGTCCCAGTAAAAATATTCCAAATTTCACATAAAATCAATGATAATCTAAAATCTCAATTGTTTCTAAGTGGAAGCAAAATATTCCTCCAATTTGGAGTGATATAACATGCAGAATGGAGCGCTGTCGTGAGTAGGAGAAAAAACTTATCGAACAATGGAATATTACCATCCACAATACTTTCCGTTCAACCATGAGTGCCTTTGGGCCCCGGCCTATGACTTTATGAGCATTAGTCAGCCTCCCCTGTGTCTCTTTGCCCTCCCATGTGTCTCTTACCCCCCTCTCCCTACCCTGTGTCTCTATCCCCCTCCCCCTCCGCTGTGTCTCTTCCCCCTCCTCTCCCTCCCCTGTGTCT
Organism: Discoglossus pictus; assembly: GCA_027410445.1. Lineage (NCBI taxonomy): Eukaryota > Metazoa > Chordata > Amphibia > Anura > Alytidae > Discoglossus > Discoglossus pictus. The sequence goes on along the minus strand of CM050164.1, from coordinate 64,560,856 downwards.
CTTCTCCCTCTCCCTCCCCTGTGTCTCTTCCTCCCTCTCCTGTGTCTCTGTCCCCCTGTCTCCCTCCCCTGTGTCTCTTTGCCCCCTCACCCTCACCTGTGTCTCTTTGTTCCAGCACTGCCTTAACCCTCAGGGGCATGGAGTTCAACAGAGCTTCATGTACCCTCAATGAACCGTAGCTCCCCAGTGCGAGCAGCACAACTGTCCCTTTATTTCACTGAAGGGTGCAATATCTGTGTTGTAATGAGAATATTTTGATTGAGTTCTTCATGGCCACTGTGAATATTTAGTGATTCTATGCCAATGTCTGTACTCATTGGAGGTAATATACAAGCAACAACAACATGGTTCTTATGCTGGATAAAACAGTTTAAAGAGCCATTTACCTCACTGTAAGTGCTCTTCATGGTGTGAGATCACAAGATTATATGTTAAAATTATCTATTTTTTAATTACACTAATAAAAGCTGAAAAACGAAAATTTTAAGTCTGTTTTATCCAGCCTACTGACTGTTTCAAGAAAAATAACAGATAGTAGAGCTCGTGGTTGTCATACCAAGGGCCTGATTGGACTATATTTGGGCTATGGCTTGGGCCTGTGCTGGGAATAAGTTATCCTGTTTATGGTTAAAGTTATTTTTTTTAATTGCTTTTGGTTCAAATATAATTATTATGTTATACTGTGTTTATCTTGGTTTATGCTCAGTATAACATTTTAGCTATTCTGCAGGCTATTGCATCAATCCCCACCTAATTAAGATTAAGGCCTATTATATTACAGAGTTGTTATCTTGTGAAGATTCTCCCAGCCTCACAGGGGCCTTGAGCAGATATGTAGATAGTAGATAGTAGATAGTGGTTAGAACAATTGTTTAAAGTTAATATAATCACCAGGATAAGATAAAAAGATCTGATTTCATCAGAGGTACAGGGTTTTCCCAGTAAACAAAGGACAGTCTATTATTTAGGAATGTGGCTTACTAATTGGCCAGCCTGTGTGCCAGAAACTTGTTTAACATGTGCCAATTAATAAAGGTATACAGTGGTATCTGATTTTACATAGACAAAGTGTAAGTGTCATTCTGTGCATTAATCCTAATTCTAAGGGATTATATGGTGTTCCTGATATCCTGAGGCCATCTTCTGTACAAGAGATAATAAGAACTACATGGTTCTGCTGGAGTAGGCTTGAACTAGGTTCTTGTGAAGCCCCATTGAAGAAGCAGGTCGTGACAGTGCTGAAGACATTGACTGACAGTTTATTCCTGAACTCAGAAAAGCACTCAAAAGTTAACCCACAACTGACCTATTTAGGTGTTCCATGATCTGATTTTTATTTGGCTCACTACACAAGCTGAAACTGCATGTCTGGGAGTGGGCAGTTGGTCACTCATATAAACACAGACTTTACTTTATTACATTTTCAGTGAAATATGCATATATTTCAAAAATTCTAAATGAATTTCAACATGGTTTTAGGAGATATTTACTTTGATGTGTTCCAAATTGTGCTCATTTAAGTGGCCCGTTTATAATATATAAAATGAAAAAGATAAAAATTCATAACCAGGTCAGTAGGTTGATGTTTTAGGAAGTGTGTGTCTAACAAACCCAAGGCCATGATTCCCCAGTTGTCAGACATCTGAGTGGGAAGTTGTATTATGCTGTAACATGTTTGGACTTGCTCTAAGCAGACAGTGCTGTGTTACAATACAATAGGTGCTGCTGTACAAGGATACACACTACAGGCTGTATTTCTTGTCTTGAATTGGTTATAGTTCTTTTTACAACTTTTGTTTTGGTTTCCACATCAAGAGCTCACATTATTCCTGCAGATGAGGGGGATGCAGATCCCGTAATGAGATATGTGAGTCAAACATCCAGCCCCCCATTAGCTGTTGTTCATGTTTAGTAGTTTTGCAGTAAACTTTGGTTCAGTGGTGTATTCCTGCATAGACCAGATATTTCCAGTACTCTTTGAAAAGCTAGCGGGCTGTCTAAATTAATTAGCTTGTAAATGTATCTTCCCCTTCTGGACACAACCTTGTCGTGGTAAAGGGGTTGGTGTGCTTCACTGAAGCTGTGAACTATACCATGTAGAGTCACGCAAGATGGGCAGGTCATAGCAGAGAGGTCAGACAAATGGAGTTAACTAGAGAAGGAACTGGCAACCCACTCCGTTATCTTTGGAAAGAAAACCTTATGCATAAACGCCACTAAAGTTACAACGATGATGTGCCTGGTGTGCTGCAATCCATGAAAGAGTCAGACACAACTGAGCAACTAAACAAATGTACCGTACACTTTCTGGTGTACAGTATATATATTAAGTAGTGGGTAGTAATTTTAGAAATTGGAAATGGAAATAGAAGAAAATTGATTGAGGAGTGGGAACATCCCTCTCTGAATCAGTCTAGAGCAACATAATACCTACATTCATGCTGATTTAGGTCACAGATCTTATAACGGGTTGAATGTGGATAGCACAGCAGGATTTTTGCATATTATTTGAGGGTCAGCTTGAAGAAAAACAATTAATTTAAGAAGAAATGGTTTATGGGGTCTCCACCATTAATTATTAAAGAATCAGAGCAAGATATCAACAGTAAGCCGCATATAGAAGAGACCACATATCTGTTGTGTAACTGCAAATATATAACTTGACATTACTGATAACAAATATGTTTTATAGTAAGATAATTTATATTTTGTTCTCGAATAAACAGTAACATCTGAACATAAATTATTCTTTTATAAAAGATCACACAGAGAAAAAATAAAAATGTATCAAAAAATGTATGGAAAATGTATGGAACTTTAATCGTATTGCTCCATAGAGTCTATTTCTACATTTTAGAATAGACGGGTATTGCAAATTACAGAAAGAAATAAAGCAGACTGACAATGATTTGGATTTACAGCTGTAATATTATTGGCACAATGTATAGTGTATTTCAGGATAGTTAAAATGACTGTATATGATGATCTGTTTATATTTATAACTATAACTAGCGACTTGCCCGTCAAAAAATGACGGCAAGATCAAGTTTTTTCCCAAACATTTCTCTCTCCCATGTCTCTTTCCCTCCCCCTCCTGTCTCTCTTTGCCCTTTCTCTCCCTCCCTTGTCTTTCTTTGCCCCCCTCTCTCCCTCCCTTGTGTCTATGTTCCCCCTCTCTCCCTCCCCTGTCTCTCTTTGCCCCCTCTCTCCCTCCCCTGTCTCTCTTTGCCCCCTCTCCCAACCCGTCTCTCTTTGCCTCCTCTCCCTCCCCGCCTCTCTTTGCCTCCTCTCCCTCCCCGTCTCTCTTTGCCCCCTCTCTCCCTCCCCTGTCTCACTTTGACCCCTCTCTCCCTTCCCTCTCTTTATTTGCCCCCTCTCTCCCTTCCCTGTCTCTTATTGCCCCCTCTATATCTCCCCTGTCTCTCTTTGCCCCCTCTATCCATCCCCGTCTCTCTTTGCCCCCTCTATCCCTCCCCTGTCACTCTTTGCCCCCTCTATCCCTCCCCTGTCACTCTTTGCCCACTCTATCCCTCCCCTGTCACTCTTTGCCCCCTATATACCTCCCCTGTCTCTCTTTGCCCCCTCTATCCCTCCCCTGTCTCTCTTTGCCCCCTCTATCCCTCCCCTGTCTCTTTGCCCCCTCTATCACTCCCCTGTCTCATTTCCTCCTCTCTCCCTCCCCTGTCTCTCATTCCCCTCATCTCCCTCCCCGGTGTCTCTTCCCCCTCTACCTCCCCTGTGTCTCTCCCCCCTCTGTCTCTCTTTGCCCCTTCTTCCTCCACCTGTGAATCTATGCCCCTCCCCCCTCGTGTCTCACCCCCTCTCCTGTCCCCCTTCCCCCATCCTGTCCCTCACTTCCCCCATCCTGTCTCCCTCCTGCTGTGGGCCGCTGGGGAGCATCAGTGCGGCAGGGGGAGCCGTGCAGGCTCCCGGGGTGCGGTGAGCCGCGGCCCTTGCTTTGCGAGGGCCTCGGGCTCGAGTAGGCCTTCGATATGCGAGGGCCGCGGGCTATGAGCAACGGCCCGTACGCTCACAACTATATATGTGATTATAGGTTGCAGACCCTTGTGCTGGGACCTGATCATGGATCTATAATTATTTTGTATCATGGCACTACACCAGCCCAGTTATTCCGAGTTTAACAGTGAGTATAAGTACAGTTTTCTCTCCAAATCATGGCACAAATATTTGGAGCAAAAGATGTGCAAATTAAAAACTGAATCACGAAAAGAAAGGGGGGGGGGGGGGTGTAGGAGAAAGCTCACCACTAAGCGCACCAGATGGTCAGATCACCGTGTTCTATAAAGTAATTATCCACCATTCTTATCTAATAAATGAAGATTCCTCCTTTATTGGTGGTAGAAAGTTATGACGTCTCTCTTAAGATAATATATAAAGTTAAGATTCCTTTTAAAAATGCTTGTGGTTAGATAATGCCATGTATATATTTCTTGGGTGAGTAAATTTCTTTTCAGCTACCATTAATTATAGAACCTCATGTTTGCATCTGTCTATTCACTATGCATTTACATTGTACAGTATTGGTTAGAATTAATTGGATAACTGCTAGTAATTGGCTTTAGCCCTAATATTAAGGGTATCTCTCTGGAGACTTAAAAATGAATTATAATGAATTCAAGTAATGCATTACAATATCCTTTAATTTTTGTACATGCAAATATGTAATGAAGAAAAGTTGTGGTTTGTTGAACACTGCCCAAGTGAATATTTTCATCATTAATATGGAACGATCTCAGCCCTGTGCAGAATAAATAGCTGTGCCAGATGAAGCGTATCAGATGTAAACACTTACAGCCTTATTAAATTGCAATTCGACAAATTCTAAGCCGCTCTATATAAGCACACAGCATATTTTTTTTACAGAAGTTTTTAGTTAGTGAACTTCTATCCAAAAGCAAGGTCTTCACTAACTAAAAAGTTCTGTAAAAAAAATATGCTATGTGCTTATATTGATCCCTTTAGAATTTGCCGAATTGCAATTTAATAAGGCTGTCATTCAAATGCGATTTGGCCAATTGAATAGGGCTTTATATAAGCACTTAGCATATTTTTTTAACAGAAGTTTTTAGTTAGTGAAGACCTTGCTTTTGTATAAAAGTTCACTAACTAAAAACATCTGTAAAAAAATATGCTATGTGCTTATATAGAGCCCTCTTCAATTGGCCAAATCACATTTGAATGAGGCCCTTAGATTAGATTAAACCCTCCACGGAGTGTTGGTCTGCATAATTTAAAGAAGGACTGTATGATGAATATATATATATATATATATATATATATATATATATATATAAATATATATATATATATATAAATATAAGTGTATATATATATATATATATATATATAAATATATATATATATATAAACATAAATATATATATATAAACATAAGTATATATATATATATATATATACATATATATATATATATGTATGTATATATACTATATATATATATATATATATATATATACTGTATATATGTATATATATACAATTATATATATATATATATATATATATATATATATATTGAACAACGTGAATACAGAGACCACAATAGTAAAAGCATAGTGAACTATAGAGTTAACGACAACTAAGTTCGGAGATTAGCTTCGGAAAGACCAACAAAACATAGATAGAAATACATTAAGGGCTATTCTGGCACTAAAACATTAAATTAAATAACCAATAATGTATTAATGAAACTCTGTATTAAATATGATACCAATAACAAGCACTTTTAAATGAAGCACATTATATAACATAATGTTTTTGTGTTTAGTACTGCAATATTTGTAGAACATTTTTGTAAATGTTGTAAATGGAAACAGGTCTGTTGTTTAGTCGTTCAGTTATGTTCGACTCTCCGTGAGACTATGGACCAGAGCATGCCAGTAAAATCCTGTGTCTGGTCGTACTGATCCATATGGTTTTCTTGGCAAAGATGCTGGAGTGGGTTGCCAGTTCCTTCTCCAGCGGACCGAGATTTTGTCTGACCCCTCCACTATGACCTGCCCATCTTGGGTAACCGTACATTGTTTAGCTCAGAGCTTCATTGAAGTATACAAGCCCCTTCATCACGACAAGGTAGCAATCCAGAAGAGGGAAACAGGTCTAGTCAGATGATTTAGTTCAGTTTACATCTGTTAGAACCTGAAATATATAATTTTATATTTGCTACATATACAATTATTCCTAATTCTTCCCTATTTGCATTTAATATGCGATATGATTATTATTGTTTGCTTCTAATGAAGGGAAACAGCGAGTTAGCGGTGGAACAAGAAGTCAAAAAGTTTAATTTTGCTATTTTTTGTCCACCCCCAGTCATGGCCAGATTACCCAGTATATCATCTTCTAAATATATATTTAAACATTTCCAAGTGTTAAAAATTAAATGGTAAAACAAGTTTAAAAATACTAATATCAACATATTTATTGGGAAAATAAATTCCAAATACTATTTTAACAAATATTCACGATAGCCTTATTCATATCCAAAGCATTATTGTAATTGCTTACTGTAAAGTAATGTATAGTATATTCACATATTATAGCTTAATCCTCTACCCTCCTATTTGATCCATGATATAAAATATAAATGATTGCCCTTATGTACAATTCATTTATCTTTCTGAAGACACTGCTACATAAGAGTATCTATTACCTCTTGACCAACATAATAGAGAACGGTGTTTCTCTGATAAGCGTAAACCCTCTAGCTTTATAAGAAAATCATTGTATTTTACAAAGACTGGAAACGTAGGAAAGGACAAAGATATTTATAGGAGATACATTGAAGAAACATTACAAAGGGACAATTGGAACTTTCTTTCCACATACAGGTACAGTATTGATCTCAAGCAAAAAGGAATACGTATCCGTGTTTTGTTATGTCTGACAGCATTCCTCTTACTCACCTGATTGTTCTATTGCATTGTAGCACACACTGGGGATACTGTGAATGAGCCTGGAACACCACGACGTGAGATGAAGAGTTCATGTTGGAAATGTATTAAGGTGAAGACAATTATAGTTTAATCAACCAAAAAACTTCTTTCACATTCTTCTTGCAGCCAAATCATATTTAGCTCTTTCAATAACAACATATCTAGTATCATAGTATAGCCCTGGATATCACAAACAGTGATCCCATTACCCTAAACAAAAGAAGGTCACAACATCAAATTTAAGATACCCTAAAAAGTGCTGATTGCATTTACTGTTCTTTGTTTATCTCATAAAATGGAGCATGTATTGGCTACACTACACTATATATATAATCACATATAATAGTTGTGGTACTTGCGAGCTGTCATCACGCAATGTTAACATTTATGTGCTTGAGCATACGCAATGAGCGCCGAAGGCCCAAAAATTACAAGTTTGATGGGGGCTGCAATGAGAGCCAAAGGCGCTCATCGCGAGGACCTACGTGACTGGCTTGACGGGGCTGCAATGATCTGCGAAGGCACTCATGGCAAGGCCCATAATGTAGAGGGGGAGAGGCTCCAAACAGCTTAAGAGTTGCCGGATTCAAAAAAAATACGGCTTTAACGGCCGCCATTTTTTTCAAGGCAATAACTCGAAAGCCATTCAGGGGCCACCAGAAAAAGCCAATTCATTTGAAAATTAGCTTACAACATAGCTAATTTGCTATTTAATTGTCATTTGTTGCCTGTCTCAGAATGCCTAGGGGGAAATTAAATGGTGGCCATAAAGCCGTAATTTTTTTTCAAGCCTGTAAATCAGAAAACCATTTTGGGCTTGGGGAAAATGATCAATTTCCCAAACCCGCAAATGCATTCACATCCGTAAATGAAAACAGGAGCACAGAGGAGGGAGAAGGAGGAGAAAGACACAGGGGAGGGAGTGGGAGACACAGGGATGAGAGGGGGGGGGGAGAGACACAGGGAAGGAAGATACGGGGAAAACAAAACAGGGGAGGGAGAGGGGGCAAAGAGATGCGGAAGGGAGAAAGGGGGAAGCCGCAGATTGCAGGCCTTGGGATGAGCGCCAAATGTGCTCATTGCAAGGCCTGTAAAGTAGAGGGGGTGCGCTCATTGCAGGGCACGAAAGTTGCGGGTTGGCCGAGGCCTGAATGAGTGGCAAAGCTTCTCATTGCGGGCCACAGGATGAGCGCCAAAGGCGCTCATCGAAAGGCCCGTAAAATAGAGGGAGGGAGAGGCCTGCAAGTCAGACGGGGGAGAGCCTCGCATTCTGTGGCAAACAGCATTGACAGGCTTCAAATGTTATTGCCCTCATTATTAAATGGCAAGTCACTAGTATGTATATATATATATATATATATATATATATATATATATATATATATACAGTATGCACTAGTTTCAAAACTGCAGTTTATGTGTGAAAGAAATTGCTAATTAAGTTCCTTGAATTCTTTGCAGGTCATTAACTAAACAAATTTAGGTCACATAATACTTAGCAGAATATGACCCAAATGCTCGAACGTTGAGAAGTTCAGCTCAAATATTGCTTTTAAACAGCTCACCAGTCCTAAGGCTATGCCAGTTATTGCAAGTAATAAAATAAAATGCACAATAAAAGAGAATTCCTTGTGTGAAGATTCTAACTTCTGCAAAACCTATTATACAAACTATTGTAAGATAAATGTAAATTTGGAAACATATTTTATTGTAATCTAAAATGTAACCTAAGCTGTATGCTTTTTCTAGCTTGGTTCTAATTAAAACCATGCCTAATCTATGTTTGGTCTTTGTCATTGCTACACTTCAATTCCACAGGTATAAGTGCATATTCACAAAAAGATAAATATTAGAACAAGCAATTAGAGGTCTAAGCCAATCAGAGATAGTCAATCAAAAGAAAGTATACTCATAGAGTTGTCTATAGTTACATAGTTACATAGTTACATAGTAATTAAGGTTGAAAAAAGACTTTCAGTCCATCAAGTTCAACCTGTTAAGATCTCCTCTGATTTGCAATATGCGGATTAGTTATTAATTAAATTATTGATTAAATAATTATTAATAGTATAGTATTGGAGGATGAATAGAGTTAGTCCATCAAGTTCAACCTTTTTAGATCTCTATTGATCTTTTTAATTTGGACTATTTATTATTATTGTTAATTGATCCAGAGGAAGGCAAACATAAAAAAAAAAAACATTGAAACTTTGCCAATTGTCTCATAAGGGGGAAAAAAAGCAAAATTCCTTCCTGACCCCAGAAACTGGCGATCAAATTTCTTCCTGGATCAATATTCCTTGCTAGTTATCTAGGATAGCCTTGAATGCCCTCTTTATTCAGAAATATATCTAACCCCTTTTTGAAGTTGTCTATCGAATTCGCTGTCACCACCTCCTTTAGTAGAGAATTCCACAGTTTAACCACCCTAACTGTGAAGAACCCTTTTCTTTGTTTAAGGTGAAATCTTTTTTCCTCTAACCTCAACGGATGTCCTCTTGTCAGTTGAAAATCTCTTGCTACAAAAAGTTCACTTGACAAAGCCTTATATTGACCCTGGATGTATTTATATAACGTAATCATATCTCCTCTTAGACGCCTTTTTTCTAGCGAAAATAAGTTTAATTTTGTTAGTCTTTCTTCATAACTTAGCCCCTCCATTCCCCTTATTAGTTTTGTAGCCCTTCTCTGTACTTTTTCCAGCTCTAAAATGTCTTTTTTATGAGGTGGTGCCCAAAATTGTACTCCATATTCCAAATGAGGGCGTACTAGAGATTTGTATAGTGGCAGAATTATATTTGCTTCCCTGGCTTCTATACCCTTCCTAATACATGCTAATATTTTATTTGCCTTTGCAGCCGCTGCTTGGCTTTGAGCGCTGTTACCTAGGTGGTTGTCCACAAGCACTCCCAAATCCCTTTCAATATCTGATACCCCTAGATTTGCTCCATTAAGATTATAGATTGCTTGGCTATTGTTCCTTCCCAAATGCATAACCTTACATTTATTTGTATTAAATCTCATCTGCCATTTAGCCGCCCATTTCTCTAATTTATGCAAATCCTTTTGTAGGGAAAGTACATCATTATCTGATTTTATTACCTTGCACAACTTAGTGTCATCAGCAAAAATGGAGACACTACATTCGAGTCCTACTTCAATGTCATTAATAAATATGTTAAAAAGGAGAGGACCCAATACTGAGCCCTGAGGAACCCCACTTATCACCTTAGACCAATCGGAGTATGTTCCATTTACAACAACCCTTTGCTTCCTGTATTTTAGCCAGCTCTCGATCCATGAGCAGATATTTACTGCAATTCCTGTATCCCTTAATTTGCTCACTAGTCTTCCATGTGGCACTGTATCAAATGCCTTTGAAAAATCTAAAAAGACTACATCCACTGAGTTGCCCTGATCCAAGTTCCTACTAACCTCCTCATAAAAACTAATTAGATTGGTCTGACACGACCTTTCCTTCATAAATCCATGTTGACTGCTACCTATGATCCTGTTCAAATAGACATATTCTTGTATTCTGTCCCTTATTAACCCTTCTAAAAGCTTCCCAACTACAGAAGTGAGGCTCACTGGTCTATAATTCCCCGGATTTGCTCTAGATCCCTTCTTAAATATAGGTATCACCTCTGCTTTTCTCCAGTCATCTGGTAGAGACCCTGTAGTGAGTGAGTCTTTAAAGATTAGATATAATGGTTTGGCTATTACAGAACCCAGCTCCCTCAGTACCCTTGGATGTATTCCATCAGGACCTGGGGCTTTATTAACATTTATTTTCTCCAACCTCTTTTGTATTTCTTCCTGCGTTAACCAATTATTTAGTAAAGGTAGTGTAGCCCCATTATGTTGCAGTGTCCCAACCACTGGTACCTCCCTTGTGTAAACCGACGAAAAGAACCTATTTAGCTCATCTGCCTTTTCCTGGTCACTAATTATCAGATGGCCTGTGTCACATTGTAATGGTCCTATCGATTCCTTCCTGGCCTTCTTCCCATTAATATATTTATAAAATATTTTAGGGTTAGTCTTACTTTCCATTGCAACTGACTTCTCATTTTCTATTTTAGCCAGTCTAATAGCCCTTTTGCAAGCCTTGTTGATTTCCTTATAGTCACATAAAGCTGCCTCTGTTCCCTCCTTCTTGTATAATTTAAATGCATATTTCTTTTTCCTCATCATGATCTTTAAGTCATTGTTAAGCCACATGGGATGTGATTTACTCCTATTCATTTTATTTCCACATGGTACATGCTGATGAGTATGTTTATTTAGTAAGGATTTGAATGTTGTCCATTTATTTTCAGTATTCTTCCCTGTAAGTTCTTTGTCCCAGTCTATATGTTGTATTGCTGCCCGTAGTCTATCAATTTAGAATTTCAATTCCTCCACACTGGCTGAAATTTTATTGACAGCAATTTCAGACAATCAGAAGCCTAGAAACTCTGTATATAATGCCGGGTCAAGGTTAAAATGTCTTATTTTTGTCGTTTGAAGCTCATCGCAGGAGAAGCTCTCATTAATGTAGTTTAAGTTTCTCTTAATTATGCTTTGGAGCAGCTCAGGGTTTTTGGATAGGGCTTTTTCCTGGTCCCAATGAGATGTTCGTTGGCCCCAAAGACAGTTTTCCACTGAAGAGGAATCCGTGGCATCAATCAATATTTATTCTACATGGATGTGCCAACGAGCCAGGGCCGAAGACAGGATCCAGTGCAACAATTTATTCTTGTGGATCCATGAATCTAAATTATTTTTTAATGGTATTGTTTTATTTAAATTGTATTTTTTTCTGTAATGTTTTTTTTTTCTTTTTTTTTTTTAATTGTAAATCTTTTTTTTTCTTCTGTAATGTTTTTATTTTATGGCAATGTTTTCTTTCCATTGTAGTGCTTATTGTAGTGATATTTTTACCGTAATTTTAGTTTAGATGTGTTAGGGACCATGGGGGTCCTTGGAGGCACCCTGCAGGTAAGGGTGCAAATTAAGTAATTGGCCTTAGTTTGAGCTCACTAAGGGTTTGAGAAGCCTTAATGAGTAATCGAAAATGCACATTATTATTTGGCCAAGAGGTTGCAGAACTTTGCAACATGCACAATAATAGTGTCATATAATAGTAGTGTTATCTATTGTGCACATAAAGCAGGGAGAAGATACATGTAGTTTGCACTGTCCAACAGGGTTTTTACTTGCAGTGTGTCACAGTGATATTATTTTTTTGTGTGTGATTTTTACACTTAAAAATATTTGTCATGAAATCGAGGCCTTACTACATAGGATGATGAAACATACAGAAAAATAATGAAACTCAACCTGAGCCAGGTCATAATGCTGTTACTACATATGTCCAAGCAGAAATGTAAGCAAATATGTCTGGGCTTTGGTCCTTCACTACATCATCTCTTTGTAAACGGTTAAACTGCTTTGGGATTGCAGTACCACCTCCATGTTGATGGCCGCCAAATCTCTCTCTCTCTTCAGCTGATTTCCTTTCTTTGTACTAATTTGTGTCATCAACTGCCCTTTTGACATCCGGATGACTTCTTGTTACCTAAGAAAGATAGGCAACTCTACCTATTACAAAACCCACCTCAATCAATGTTGATAAATCAGCTATCACACCAACATTACAAATTCACTGCCTAGTGATTATTTTTGATTCTGTCTTCACATATAATCTCTCACTAAATGTTATCACATTCACATGTGGAAAATCTCCCAAATTAGCCTCTTGCTTTTACATTACAACAAAAATATTAATTCACTACTTTGTCATGTCCTAACTTGCTTATTTCCACTCTTCCCGGACCAACTTGTTTTCTATTTTTTATCATTACTCCAATAATCATCATTTTTACTTATTAATCCACTCTGTCAGTTTACACTTTATTTCTTTACCCTACAATGTAGCATTGTAAATCTGTACTTTACAGAGACCTTTCAACTCCAAATACACCCTCAACTGCCTTCTTCTAATCACAGTTTATCACAACTTACACCTCTCTTGGCATTGTCTCCTCCTACACTGCCGAGTTGTTTCAGACTACATCAACTCACTACATATATAATTTAATGGGGTAACACACTTGCATATGACAATAACAAATGTATATAAGGGATAGTACAATACCAGAGTGTGAGGATATATGTATTATTAACAAATGTGTATGTTCCCTGATAGCTTGAGTATAACAAGTCAAAGCCAAATTGTTTTTCTATCCCTGGAAAGAATAAATAATATATTGATAGGGTTACAAATTGACTCATATTAGAAGGAATCGTGAAATCACACACTTCATAGATTCTAAAGATCCCAATCAATTTTTTAACTATAGATTTGCCCAATATTTAGCTCTTGTTGTTTTATCTTGATACCTTGATATCCTTTTACCGGTGAGGACCATTGCAGTAGAAGAAAAAAGACACTTGTTTGTCAAGCCTCAAAAATCATAATTCTAAAGAATTATCATTTTCAAGTTTATATTATTCTTTTTTAACTCATTCTCATTTATATTTTAGTTGTTGTTCGACTCTCAGTGACCATATGGACGCAGCACATCAGGCACATCTGTCTGTGCTTCTGGTTGTGCTTATCTATATGGTTTTCTTAGCAAAGATACTGGGGTGGGTTGCCTGTTCCATCTCCAGTTGACTGCAATTTGTTTGACCTCTTTGCTATGACTTGCCCATCTTGGGTGGCCCTATATGGTATAGCTCACAGCTTCATTGAAGTACACAAGACCCTTCACCACAACAAGGTAGCAATCCAGAAGGGAATATTTTAGTTACATACTGTATACATAATTTTCATTTTTTTGGCAATTTAGGTCCAATAGTTGCTAACTTTTTTCCAAACAAATGAACGCCATAACAAATAAAAGTACTGCCTGGAATTATGGGCCCTATTAAATTCCAGCCTCGTAAATAAGAGGCTTCTACTTAAGCCCTACGTACTGCAAAGTTTCTCTAACTTACAATGCTATTAAATTAGCCCTGCTGCGAGCAACGTATGAGCTACGCAGCAGGGCCGTACGTATCTACACTGCGTAAATGTACATGAGGAGTGACAGCCTGCGAGATGATATCGCAGGCTCCCACTCCTCATCACTTGCTGCGGGGGTCCTAAAATGGACCTCCGCGGCAGTCCCCCACATAAGCCCTGCCGTGGGGGTACACCGAATACCCCCCCCGGCACCTAAAATTAAACCCCCCTCAATGCGGGGGTCCCCGTCGGGACCCCCGAAGTGTCCTCACATGAACACCTTGCTGCAGGGGTCCATAGGAACCCCCGCAGCCCCCACACATTAACCCCTTGCAGCGGGGGTCCCCGATCTGCATAGATCAGGCCCTCCGCTGCATTTAAAACTTTTAAATTCCCCGCCGCGGCTCCTTAAAGGGACCGCGGCACACTATTACCCAATCCCGGCCGCGGGACTTAAAATTAACCCCCCTCTATGCTGGGGGTCCCCATCGGGACCCCCGAAGTGTCCCCATATAAACCCCCTGCAGCGGGGGGCCCCGATCGGCACCGATCGTGACCCTGCTGCAATTCAATTTTAAATTTCCCGCCTCGCGGGTCCTCAAAGGACCGTAAAGGTCCTGAAAGGACTCGCACTAAAAATATTAACCCCAGGCAACTATAATTACCCCATTAACTCATGATGGTCAATCCAGACCACCATAAGACCTAAATTAACCCATTAACTCATGATGGTCAATCCAGACCACGATAAGGCCTAAATTAACCCATTAACTCATGATGGTCAATCCAGACCACCATAAGGCCTAAATTAACCCATTAACTCATGATGGTCAATCCAGACCACCATAAGGCTCTATTTAACCCCATCACTCCAGTAAGGGTATATTATTACCATTATGGGCCTGTTACAACCCAACATTAACCACATAAGTGCCATGATGGTCCTCAAGGACCATCATGACACTAACTACAAACACTACACTATAACCCCCAATAAACCATTTAATCTAAACTAACCCCCCTCTACACTAATCTATTAACACTTACACTACCTACCTACACTACCTACCCCCTAATAAACCTCCCCAACACTCTAATTACAAAAAACAAAAAACCTACAGCACAGAAAACAAAAAACCTACAGTACAAAAAACAAAAAAACCTACAGTACAGAAAAAAAAACAATTACAACCCCACCCCCCACTACAGAAAACAAAAAAATACATTACAACCCCACCCCCCACTACAGAAAATAAAAATATTACACACCTGAAAAGGACAGACAGATAAACACAATACAATACATACATATAATACATTACATACATTACATACAATACATGACATTACATATAATATATTAAATATAATATATTACATATAATATATTACATATAATACATTACATACATTACATACAATACATGACATTACATACATTACATATAATATATTACATATAATATATTACATGTAATACATTACATACATTACATACAATACATGACATTACATACATTACATATAATATATTACATATAATATATTACATATAATATATTACATATAATATATTACATATAGTCCTAATCAAATACCCCCTATCTATCTAACATACAATCTATTTAATTTAAAATAAATCCTAACTATATCAAATACATCCCCCTATCTATCTAATATACAAAAAATCCTAACTACATACACAGACCCTTATTCTAAACTAAAATAAAATAATTACAGTCCTAACTACATACACAGACCCTAATTCTAAGCTAAAATCAATAAATTAAGACAACTTACCTTTAAGATGTTGCTTCAGATCACTAACCTATGGGTCAAACAAAAAATAAAAATTAGTACAAAACATTAACATCAAATAAATAAACATTCTATACATTCTAAATATTCCACTCACCTTTACAGCATGTCCAGTCACTGTTTAGCTCTTCCGGCGCGGCCCTGTTAAAAAAAAAACACAATACATGAATACATGAATACAATATATAAACAATAAATAAAATACACAAATAAACATCTAAATATACATTTAACTTACCTCCCCGCGATGTCCCCGGCCTTCTCTCCTTCAGCCCCGGCTGGGCCGCGGAACCATCCGCGCTCTAAAAAAAAAAAAGAAAAAAAACTAACGGAGGTCTGCACTGGCAGACCTCCCCGACGCTACTGAACCTCCCGGAGTTGTTTCCGGGAGGAAATTGGCATTGGCGGCTTGTGATTGGCTGAAAAAGCTGTCAGCCAATCAAAAGTCGTCAATGTAGGAGCCAATCAGGATGCGCAGATGTCTTCTACCAATCACTCCGTGGGGGTGTATCCCATAGTGATTGGCTGAAGGCATCTGAGCGTTGTGATTGGTTCCCAGAAAGATAGACAAGTGTTTAAGCCAATCAGGGTGGGATATTGGGGTGTATCCCATCCTGATTGGCTCACACATTGACGACTTTTGATTGGCTGAAATTGATAGACAGCTTTTTCAGCCAATCACAAGCCGCCAATGCCAATTTCCTCCCGGAAACGACTCCGGGAGGTTCAGTAGCGTCGGGGAGGTCTGCCAGTGCAGACCTCCGTTAGTTTTTTTTCTTTTTTTTTTTTAGAGCGCGGATGGTTCCGCGGCCCAGCCGGGGCTGAAGGAGAGAAGGCCGGGGACATCGCGGGGAGGTAAGTTAAATGTATATTTAGATGTTTATTTGTGTATTTTATTTATTGTTTATATATTGTATTCATGTATTCATGTATTGTGTTTTTTTTTTTAACAGGGCCGCGCCGGAAGAGCTAAACAGTGACTGGACATGCTGTAAAGGTGAGTGGTATATTTAGAATGTATATAATGTTTATTTATTTGATGGTAATGTTTTGTACTAATTTTTATTTTTTGTTTGACCCATAGGTTAGTGATCTGAAGCAACATCTTAAAGGTAAGTGGTCTTAATTTATTGATTTTAGCTTAGAATTAGGGTCTGTGTATGTAGTTAGGACTGTAATTATTTTATTTTAGTTTAGAATAAGGGTCTGTGTATGTAGTTAGGATTTTTTGTATATTAGATAGATAGGGGGATGTATTTGATATAGTTAGGATTTATTTTAAATTAAATAGATTGTATGTTAGATAGATAGGGGGTATTTGATTAGGACTATATGTAATATATTATATGTAATATATTATATGTAATATATTATATGTAATGTATGTAATGTCATGTATTGTATGTAATGTATGTAATGTATTATATGTAATATATTATATGTAATATATTATATTTAATATATTATATGTAATGTCATGTATTGTATGTAATGTATGTAATGTATTATATGTAATATATTATATGTAATATATTATATTTAATATATTATATTTAATATATTATATGTAATGTCATGTATTGTATGTAATGTATGTAATGTATTATATGTAATATATTATATGTAATATATTATATGTAATATATTATATGTAATGTCATGTATTGTATGTAATGTATTATATGTATGTATTGTATTGTGTTTATCTGTCTTTCCTTTTCAGGTGTGTAATTTTTTTATTTTCTGTAGTGGGGGGTGGGGTTGTAATGTATTTTTTTGTTTTCTGTAGTGGGGGGTGGGGTTGTAATTGTTTTTTTTTTCTGTCCTGTAGGTTTTTTTGTTTTTTGTACTGTAGGTTTTTTGTTTTTTGTAATTAGAGTGTTGGGGAGGTTTATTAGGGGGTAGGTAGTGTAGGTAGGTAGTGTAAGTGTTAATAGATTAGTGTAGAGGGGGGTTAGTTTAGATTAAATGGTTTATTGGGGGTTATAGTGTAGTGTTTGTAGTTAGTGTCATGATGGTCCTTGAGGACCATCATGGCACTTATGTGGTTAATGTTGGGTTGTAACAGGCCCATAATGGTAATAATATACCATTATGGGACTGATGGGGTTAAATAGAGCCTTATGGTGGTCTGTATTGACCACCATGCGTTAATGGGTTAATTTAGGTCTTATGGTGGTCTGGATTGACCATCATGAGTTAATGGGTTAATTTAGGCCTTATGCTGGTCTGGATTGACCATCATGAGTTAATGGGTTAATTTAGGTCTTATGGTGGTCTGGATTGACCATCATGAGTTAATGGGTTAATTTAGGCCTTATGGTGGTCTGGATTGACCATCATGAGTTAATGGGTTAATTTAGGCCTTATGGTGGTCTGGATTGACCATCATGAGTTAATGGGTTAATTTAGGCCTTATGGTGGTCTGGATTGACCATCATGAGTTAATGGGGTAATTATAGTTGCCTGGGGTTAATATTTTTAGTGCGAGTCCTTTCAGGACCTTTACGGTCCTTTGAGGACCCGCGAGGCGGGAAATTTAAAATTGAATTGCAGCAGGGTCACGATCGGTGCCGACCGGGGCCCCCCGCTGCAGGGGGTTTATATGGGGACACTTCGGGGGTCCCCAGCATAGAGGGGGGTTAATTTTAAGTGCCGCGGCCGGGATTGGATAATAGTGTGCCGCGGTCCCTTTAAGGAGCCGCGGCGGGGGAATTTAAAAGTTTTAAATGCAGCGGGGGGCCTGATCTATGCAGATCGGGGACCCCCCCTGCAATGGGTTTATTTGGGGACACTTCGGGGGTCCCGATGGGGACCCCCAGCATAGAGGGGGGTTAATTTTAAGTGCCGCGGCCGGGATTGGGTAATAGTGTGCCGCGGTCCCTTTAAGGAGCCGCGGCGGGGAATTTAAAAGTTTTAAATGCAGCGGGGGGCCTGATCTATGCAGATCGGGGACCCCCGCTGCAAGGGGTTAATGTGGGGGTGCTGCAGGGGTCCTGATAGAGACCCCTGCAGCATGGGGATGTGTATAGGGTGCAGGGGGGAGCCTCACACTGCTGTCTCGGGCTGTTCCGAGGCAGCACGTAGAGGCTTTCGGATCCCTTGCGTGGACTTTTTGTCCACGTAGGGATTCTTACGATATGCGAGACTCGTGCATAGATTTAAGGCTACGTAGCTCTCTCTTAGCCTATTCTCGGCCATTTTCTCGCAGTCATATCGTAAAGCAGGCTGCGAGAGATTCGGTTCTCGCAAACAGCAGGAAAACTGCCTTTTGCGAGCACCGAGAGAACTACGAGGGAGAATTTAATAGGGCCCTAAGTTCTTATTGCTGAGTCACATGATTCAAATGCCAGTTAAATAAAGGTAATGTTTAATTCTACACATATTGCATTTTTTCTGTATTGAATGTGTATGAGAGTGTGAAAAACAAAAGTCAATGTTGGCCTAGGGTGCCAAGAAAACTTGGGCTGGCCAAGTCACACAAACGTACAGTCCAAGTTGACTTTCACATTTCAATTAATATTAAATAAGCAAAATATTAGAAAATAATATCTTTACATATATCTGTACATCTTCATTTCATTCAAAAATACATTTTGACTAAAATATTTAAATAATACGGTGCTGAGAATTAACATCCTACTAACAAAAAAACAATAGTGATTTTTAGTAAATAAATAAAGTTTGGAGTAAGTATATAATGAGTTGTGCAGAAATGGAATGTTTGCATGCAGCTTTATTTAATTATACTTTTTCTCATAACACCCCTTCTGGATCACTACCTTGTTGTGTTGAAGGGGCTTGTGTACTTCAATGAAGCTGTGAGCTATACCATGTAGGGTCAGGCAAGATGAGCAGGTCATAGTAGAGAGGTCAGACAAATCACGGCCCACTGGAGATGGAACTGGCAACCCATTCCAGTATCTTTGCCAAGAAAACAATATGGATAAGCACAACCAGAAACACAGGTAGATGTGTGTGTGCTGTGTCCATATGGTCACTGAGAGTTGGACATGACTGAAGGACTGAACAGCAACAAATGTCATAACAGTTATTGATTTTCTTAACAAACTTGTAAGATACAAATATTTGACACATAATATCCAGGAGGCACAACTACCCTATATTAGCTTTAATATCTGTAAGATTGCAGGCATGCCTTGTATAAGCTCATTTTTCTCCCACAGGCACACACCGTGCGCATTCCATTATTTTTTCTGTAATTTCTTCCATTCTGAAAGAAGATGCCAACCTAACTGATAAATGTGTTCCTTTGGCTAGTATTAGTCTGTATAAAGTCATTCCCTTTATTGTAATTATAAATTCTAAAAATGTTAGCCCTGAAAAACCACATTTTGTTTGACAGTTTACATTTATACTATAAATGATCTGTTGGACAAAACAAGCTATCATTCTACCTGTGCTTTTATTTTACTAATGAACATAAAAAGGATGTTACTGAAGAAAATAAAATAAAAATATTATTAATACATCACTGCAATGACTAAGAATTATAATTTCTAAATAAATAAAAATATGTCTTTCATGAATACAGAAAATAACTCTAAATGGTAATTAGGGTTCCTTGATGGTCCAGTGTTTAGTATTCAGTACTTTCACCACTGCGACCTGGGTTCAATTCCAGTCAGGGAACCAAGAGGTCACACCACCTTGAAGCCATGTAGCGTTGGACCTGGTCAGTACTTGGATGGGAGACCAGGAGCTGTATGCTGTGGCTCATTGGAGAAGGAACTGGCTACCCATTCCAGTATCTCTCCCAAGAATACCAAGTGGATCAGCATTACCATGGACATAAAGATGTGCTTATGGTTCATGAGGTCACAGAGAGTTGGACACGACTGAACAGTACAAAGAGCAAGAGAGAATTAGTGATTAAATAGCATTTTATAAGTAAATAACCTGCTGTAAATTCACAATAAAAATAATTTTATGTTACAATATTCTATATTAACTGAATAAAACAGCTGTTATTTTTGATAAACAGAACCTAACATATCTATAAGGATAACTCAGCACTCTAGAAAGCAGTTTATAGCAGATATTTAAAAGGTAAGATTTAAAATCCATGTTAAAGGCTGTAATACTTTTTCCTTGAGATACTATGTCAGTCAAATGGGATAGACCCCAGGATATACCCAGGGCCGGATCATCCATTAAGCGTTATAGGCACTTGCCTACAGACTGGCCTTTGAGAGGGGAACATCATTTTCACTTCCAAAAATTAAATACAGGAAGTACTGCAGGCACAGGAAGTGAGTAGGGGACATTTTGCACAGAGTTTCCAAGACTGCATCAGCAAAAGGCCTGTCTTACTGAGCAGAAAGTACTAAGGCGCCAGAGCTGGCTTCCCCAGCCCTACCATTTCCTCCAGCGGGGCTGCTCCTGCTCATGAGGAGAAGGAGCTTGAAGAGCCTGATGCTGGGTGTCCATGACAAAGGAAAACTTTATATTCTACCTAGCTGTGTATGTGTGTGATGTGTATATGTGTGTGATGTGTGCTGTATGTGCGATGTGTGTGTGTGTAATGTGTGCTGTATGTGCAATGTGTGTGTGTGTGTGATGTGTGTGTAATGTGTGTGTGTGATGTATGTGCCATGGTAGCACAACATAAGCGCACGTGCTAAAAGCGGCATGACGTAAGCGAGGCCGACAATAACGCACGTGACAAATGCACCCTGGACTAAAAGCTCGCACACCCAATAGCGCGCCCCGACATCTGCGCTTGGCATTTGTGAACTGAGGGCCCCATTTCTTCAACACACAGCCCTCGGGGTGTTACTGCTCCTCACCAGGCCTGGCTGCACCCCATTAGTACCCATATATATACCCCTGTTAATACCCATCTTTATGCCCCATTAGTACCCACATATCTGTCTGTCCCCCATTAGTACCCATATATATGTCTTCATCACCCCATTAGTACCCATATATCTGTCTGCCTCAGCTCATTAGTACCCATTTGTCTATCTGTCCCCCCCAGTACCGGTACTGTCAACCATGGCAGAGGTGCACCCGCAGGTGATCTACCTAGCAACGGCGCAGGAAGCGTCTGCCTCCATCAGAAGGAGTACACCCACCATAGGGCCCTGAGGGTGCACCTCTGCCATGGCTCACAGTACCGGTGCTGGGGGTCGACAGATAGATACAGTGGATATAAAAAGTCTACACACCCCTGTTAAAATGTCAGGTTTCTTTACTGTAAAAAAATGAGACAAAGATAAATAATTTTCAGAACTTTTTCCACCTTTAATGTGACCTATAAACTGTACAACTCAATTGAAAAACCAACTGAAATCATTTAGGTAGAGGGATAAATAAAATAAAATAATATGGTTGCATAAGTATGCACACCCTTAAACTAATACTTTGTTGAAGCACCTTTTGATTTTATTACAGCACTCAGTCTTTTTGGGTATGAGTCTATCAGCATGGAACATTTTGACTTGGCAAGATTTGCCCACTCTTCTTTGCAAAAACACTCCAAATCTGTCAGATTGTGAGTGCATCTCCTGTGCACAGCCCTCTTCAGATCACCCCACAGATTTTCAATTGGATTCAGGTCTGGCCTCTGGCAGGGCCATTCCAAAACTTTAATCTTCTTCTGGTGAAGCCATTCCTTTGTTGATTTGGATGTATGCTTTGGGTCGTTGTCATGCTGAAAGATGAAGTTCCTCTTCATGTTCAGCTTTCTAGCAGAAGCCTTAATGTTTTGTGCCAATATTGACTGGTATTTTGAACTGTTCATAATTCCCTCTATCTTAACTAAGGCCCCAGTTCCAGCTGAAGAAAAACATCCCCAAAGCATGATGCTGCCACCACCATGCTTCACGGTGGGTATGGTGTTCTTTTGGTGATGTGCAGTGTTGTTTTTGCACCAAACATATCTTTTGGAATCATGGCCAAAAAGTTCAACCTTTGGTTTCATCAGATCATAACACCTTTTCCCACATGCTTTTGGGAGACTTCAGATGTGTTTTTGCAAAATGTAGCCTGGCTTGGATGGTTTTCTTCATAAGAAAAGCCTTTAATCTTGCCACTCTACCCCTCAGCCCAGACATATGAAGAATACGGGAGATTGTTGTCACATATCACAGCTCCTTTAATGTTGCTGTAGGCCTCTTGGTAGCCTCCCAGACCAGTTTTCTTCTCGTATTTTCATCAATTTTGGAGGGAGCTCCAGTTCTTGGTAATGTCACTGTTGTGCCATATTTTCTCCGCTTGATGATGACTGGCTTCACTGTGTTCCATGGTATATCTAATGCCTTGGAAATTCTTTTGTACCCTTCTCCTGACTGATACCTTTTAAGAATGAGATCCATCTGATGCTTTGGAAGCTCTCTGTGGACCATGGCTTTTGCTGTGCGATGCGACTAAGAACATTTCAGGAAAGACCAACTAGAGCAGCTGAACTTTATTTGGGGTTAATCAGAGGCACTTTAAATTATGGCAGGTGTATGCTGACTCCTATTTAACACGATCTGGAATGTGATTGCTTAATTCTGAACACAGCTACATCCCCAGTTATAAGAGGGTGTGCAGACTTATGCAACCACATTATTTTTATTTTTTATTTTTATTCCCTCCACCTAAAAGATTTCAGTTTGTTTTTCAATTGAGTTGTACAGTTTATAGGTCACATTAAAGATGGAAAAAGTTCTGAAATGATTTATCTTTGTCTCATTTTTTTATAGCACAGAAACTTGACATTTTAACAGGGGTGTGTAGACTTTTTATATCCACTGTATATGGGTACTAATGGGGTGATGCAGACAGATTATGAGGCTTGTTACATTACTAGTTGTACCAGTGGTAAAGCTAGTAAGTGTAGGGCCTCAGTGCCAAAAAAATAATTTGCAACCCCCAGGCTAATTTATTTTTTGTTGGCTCCCCAGGCCACTCTCCAGATCGAAC